>JAOXYD010112030.1:0-11439 GCA_028565735.1 Pinacopodium congolense
AATAGTGAAAGAGTTTCAAAAGACTACTCAACTAAACTAAGCATATACAACTTCACTCTTTGCCTATTAACCTTGAAAGATGACTGACCACTATTATCTTTAATTGTTCCATAAGGATAAATCTTGGTCACATCATAAGGGCCAGTCCATCTTGACCTTAACTTTCCTAGAAATAACTTCAATCTCGAATTATACACCAAGACCTTATCACTAGCCTTGAAGTCTCTCTAAATGATATGCTTATCATGCCATCTCTTGATTCTTTTCTTATACAACTTAGAGTTGTCATAAGCTTCAAGATGAAACCCATTCAACTCATTCAATTGCAAAAGCTTTTCTTCTCCAGCCTTCTTTGAGCCAAAATTCAAAAAATTGATAGCCCAATAAGCACAATGTTCTAACTTAACTGACAAATGATAAGCCTTACCATATACCAATTTGTAAAGAGACATCCCACTGGGTGTCTTATATGCAGTTAGATATGCCTATAATGCATCATCCAACTTCATTAACCAATCTTTTCTTGAAGAGTTAAAGATGTTTTCCAAAATTTTTAATTTCTTGATTGGATATTTCAACTTAACTACTAGTCTGAGGATGATAAGGTGTAGCAACCTTATTTGTAACACCATACTTGGATAAAAGGGATTCAAATTGCTTATTATAGAAATGCATTCTCCCATCACTTATAATGGCTCTATGTGTCCCAAATCAAGTAAATATGTTCTTCTTGAGAAACCGAACTACACATTGTGCATCATTGGTTGGAAGTGCAACTACTTTAACCCATTTATTCACATAATCAATTGCCACTAAGATGTATTGGTTAGAGTATGACAAAGGGAATAGACCCATGAAATCAATACCCTAAACATCAAAGATTTCATAAACCATAATGTTGGTTAGTGGCATCTCATGTCTCCTAGAAATATTGCCAACCCTTTAACAATTATCACAAGACTTCACATAATGAAATGCGTCCTTAAACAAAGTATGCCAATAGAAACTACACTCAAGTACCTTGTGTGCAGTCCAAGTAGCGCCAAAGTGTCCTCTAGTCTCCTTTGAATGATAATGAATTAGAATTGGAAACACTTCTTCAGTAGGAACAAATCTTTAAATCATTTCATCGACACATATCTTGTAAAGAAAATGGTCATACTAAAGATATCACTTAACTTCAGAAAACAATTTCTTCTTCTATTGGTATGAAAAGTCAGGAGGGATCACATTATTAGCCAAATAATTCACTATTTTGACATACCATGGTAAAGTAAGCATAGCTAATAAGTGTTCTTCAGGAAACACCTCTTTTATGTCTTTGTTTTCTCCTTTATCCATTACTCCCTCATTCAGACGAAATAAATGATCAGCCACAAAATTTTCCTTAACTTTCTTATCTAGGATTTCGATGTCAAACTCCTGTAATAGGAGAACTCATCGAATCAATCATGGATTAGCATCCTTCTTGTTCATAAGGTACTTTAGTGCAGAATGATTTGTATATACTATCACGCTTAAAAGAATCAAATAGGACCGAAACTTGTCAATTGCAAACACCACAGCTAACATCTCCTTCTCAGTGGTGGTGTAATTCTTTTAAACATCATTTAAAGTGTGACTTGCATAATAGATTGGATGGAAGAGCTTTTCATACCTTTGTCCAAGTGTTGCACCAACTGCAAAGTCACTTGCATCACACATTAACTCAAAAGTAAAAGATGAATCAAATGATACCAAAATAGTTATACTCGTAAACTTTTCCTTGAAGAAGTAAAAAGAACGCATACACTTATCATCAAAGTTAAAGATTGTCCTTGGTCAAAATTTTAGTAAGGGGCTTCACTATCTTAGAAAAACCCTTGATAAAACGTCTATAAAATCTAACATGTCTAAGAAAACTCTGAATTAATCTAATTGAATTTGGTGGTGGTAGTTGAGAAATGACTTGTACTTTTGCTGAGTCTACTTCAATACCCTTACTTTAAATCTTATGACCTAATACTATGCACTCTTTCACAATGAAATGGCATTTTTTCTAATTCAAAACCAAGTTGGTTTCTTTACATCTCCTTAGTATCTTCTCTAGATTCTCTAAACATGCATTAAAGGATGTACCAAATATAGAAAATTCATCAATGAATACTTTAATGCATGATTCAATCATATTCCCAAAAATTGCTATCATACAGCCTTGAAAAGTAGTAAAGCCATTACACAAGCCAAAAGGCATGCATCTGTATGCAAAGGTGCCATATGGATATGTAAATTTCGTCTTTTACTGATCCTCAAGGGTAATAGGAATTTAAAAGTAACCACTGTATCCATCTAAAGTACAATGAAAATTGTGCCCGACTAACCTCTTTATGACTTAATCAATGAAGGGTAAAGGAATGTGATCTTTTCTTATGGCGTCATTTAATTTACGATAGTTAATACATATACGACAACCTGTTACCTTCCTCGTGGCAATTAATTCTTATTGTTCATTCTTTATGATAGTAGTCCTTCCTTTCTTTGGTACTACTTAAGCCAGACTAACCCATGTAGAGTCAGAAATGGGATAAATAATACTAACATCAAGGAGCTTGACTACTTTATTCTTCATCACTTCCTTCATATTTGGATTCAGTCTACGTTGAAGTTAGACCAAAGGTTTACTTCCTTTTTTAATGAATATTCTATTAGTATAAATATATGGACTTAATCCTTTAATATCCTTTAAGGTCCATCCTATAGCCTTTTGATATTCTTTAAGAACTCTCAACAATCTCTCCTCCATCGTATCACTTAATGATGATGAAATGTTAACAGGTAATTGAGATGTAGGTATAAAAAAAAATGCATACTTCTAGTTTGAAGGGAGAGGCTTCAATTCAAGAGTCAGAGGCTCTTAAATTGATGGCTTTGGAAGGGTTTGGATTTGCCTGTTCAAAGGCTTAAATCTTCTAGATAATATCCAGTTAGAAGACTCCTTTCCAACTTCTAAGTCCTTTAATGCTTCCTTGGCTTCCTCTCCTTCATCTTCTTTCACATTTGAATGGATCAAAGTCTTTTGCAATGAATATGAATAAAGATATTCAAATGGATTGATTGGAGTATAATGAACTCCAATTAAGTTAGATGAATCTAGGTTGGGTGAATGCTTCATTGCTCAGAAAACATAAACTCAATCTCTTCATTTTGAAGCCTAATAATGAGCTTTCCACCATGTACATCAATTAGTGTCCTGGCAGTAGCCATGAATGGTCGTCCTAAAATGATAGGCATTGTACTGTCTTCCTCCATATCCAAGACAAGGAAATCTACATGGAATATGAATTTATCAACCTAACCAAAGTATCTTTAATAATCCCTCTTAGATAAGTCACTAATCCGTCAGTCAATTATAATGAGACTGCAATGGGTTTAGACTCCTTTAATCCTAACTTCTTAAAAATTGATAGGGGCATTAAATTAATGCTTATTCTTAAATTCATCAAAGGCCTATCAATTTGTAAGCTATTAATTGTACAAGGAATGGTAAAGCTACTAGGGTCCTTGATCTTTAGAGGTAACTTCTTCAGCATGATAGCAGAACATTCTTTATTAAGCTTAAATGTCTCATACTCCTCTAACCTTCTCTTCTTGGATAGGATTTCCTTAAAAAACTTCGCATAAGAAGGCATTTAGGCAATTGCCTCAGAAAATGAGATATTAATATACAACTTTTTAAACATCTCTAAAAATTTCTTAAATTGCTTATCTAAGTTATTTTTCTTCAACCTTTGAAGGTATGGTATCCTAGACTTATAGGGTTGTACATTTAGATTAAATAACCTAGGTAGCTTATCTGAACTTGTACCCTCATTATCTTTCTTCTTTTTTATCTTCTTCATTCTCCAGTATTATTTGCTTACCTTTCTCTTCTTCCTTCTTCCTTTCATTCTCAACCTCCTTTTTACTTCTTAAATTAATCACCTTTGCATGCTCTCTTAGATTGGCTTCAGTTGTGTTAGGAAGCTTACTGGGTATCATTTCATGTAAGAGTTAAGTAATTTGTCCAACTTGAGTCTCTAAATTATTAATTGATACTTCATTATTTTGCATTCTAGACTCATTAAATTGGATATATTTAAGAATGATTTCTTCAAAATTAGGTGCTTCTCTTTAAGGTTGGTTGGTTCTAAAGCCAAGTGACGGTGGTCTTTGAGGATTAGCTTAAACTTGTTGAGGTGGTTGTAGGTAGTTTTAATTGTTACTCCAAAAAAAAATTAGGATGGTTCATCCAACCAGGATTATAGGTGTTTGAAAAAGGGTTTCCTCTTTACCTATTGAAATTGTTTATTGAGACTCTAATGATGAATATGAAGTATTACCACAACTTTCACATTCCAACTCATGAGAACTACTAGCACTAGTCATCAAACTATCGAGCTTCTTGTTTAGTACTTCTAATTGGGCTACAAGAGTTACTGTATCATTGATTACATGAATACCGTGTGGTTTCTTTGGATAGCATTTGGAATTGTGTTGAAAACTATTCTTAGCCATATCCTCAATCAGATTATAGGCTTTAGTCATAGTCTTGCACATTATATTACCTTCAGTAGTAGCAGCAATAGTGCTACGAGTTGAAGGAGTCAATCCAGTGTAAATGATATCAACTTGCTACCACGTATTGAATCCATAACTTGGGTACTCTGCAAACATCTCTCTAAACTATTCCCATGCCTTGCATAGATTCTCATTCTCATATCATGAATGAACTGATTTCAGTTTTCATTTTGGCTATCTTAGCAAGTAGGAAAAATTTATCAATGAACAATTTCATCAATTCGTCTTAAATAGTAATGGAACCAAGTTAAAGTGTTGACAACTAAGCTTTTGTCTTATCTCTAACTGACAAAGGGAAAAGTCTAAGCCTAATTGCATCATCAAAGACCCCATTGCTCTTGAAAAGATCACAAATATCTAGAAAGTTTTGCAAGTGTTCATTGGGATCTTCTAAAGTTGAACCTCTAAATTGCGAGGACCTAACCATTAAGATGATACTGTGTGGGATTTCAAAGTTATTTGCATTCACTCTAAGCCGCATAATACTAACCACAGGTCTAGCTCGGTTCTTTAAAGCTAAGTCCATCATAGTTGGTTCCCTATTTTTTACTTGAGGTCTTATAACTACATGTTCCTCAAGGTCCATTTCTACAATTTCAAATTCAGTGTCACTCGATATTCCTACTTCTAACAGATCAAACTGGATTGCATAAGCTTCTTTCTTTTTCTTTCTTAACGTGCGTTTGAGTTTTAGATCGAAGTTTACTGGCTCGAGATTACGTCCCCGAGTATGCATACAAATTCGAATACAATACTAAATAAAAGAAAATAAGCAAATGATCAAGTAAACTAAGCAAAAAGTAAGGAAAACACACAAAGCAAAATAATTAGAAAATAAATGCAAAAAATTCAAAAAAAATTATAAATTTTTTTTTACATGTCCTAAAGTAATTAACATTAATTTTCCTAATATTAAGGCCGACTAGTCTCTGGTAACGGCACCAAAAACTTATTACGTTGGTTAGGTGACTTTAAAACTTTGAATGATTTTGAAACTATTTTACTTTAAAAACCAACGGAATAAAGGCAAGTGCACCTACCATAAAAGAAATATAATGGAGTAAATTTAAGACTTTGGATGTCGGTCCCATGAGAAAAAAATTTGGCTTAATTACTAGGTCGATCAAATTACAGTTATTTAGGAAAAATCTAAACAATTTAATTAAAAATCTGAAAATTTCTAATCTAGATTAACTTGGCTTAAACACTTCAAAAATGATTTTTAATTACTTCTGAAAAATTATGAAAATTACCAAATGTGTAAATTAGCTAATGATTAGATGATTGATGATTTAATTGAGCTTTAATCACATTTAAGGTCTAACTAAAGTCCCTTCACAAATCAAAACAAAGTTATGGTTAAGACTTTACTTTTTCTCTATTTAATCTTGTCTAAAGTTTAGTTATGCTGTAAATCAAGTTAATAGGCTTTAATTTCAAGAAGGTGAGTTCTAAAAAATTAATCTCAAACCTCTAACTTTCATTTTAAAAAAATCCAGGTTTGGTCATATAAGGATTAATTGGTGTTATTTATTGATTTTTCTAATAATTTAAGATGATTTCTCATACTTAACTTGTCTTAAAAACTAATCTTAAGTGGCCAGTCCAAAATCAATTCATTTAAACTCTTAATAAATAAAATACATAACCTTTAACGTGCCTTTAAGCTCTCTTAAATCATACAAACATCAATCCTCAGCAATTAAAATGATTTAGCCACGTATATTGAACAAACACATACAAAACATATAACTTATGCAACATATCTTAATAGATCTATAAATACAGGCTGAAATAATAAGTTTAGAGTGTGCAAAACAAGTTTGTAGAACTTATAGACGTGTCTTGTAACTCTTAACTTGATCTGGATTGTAGCATAACCCTTTATTTGAATCAAACTTACAGAAAAATCAAAGAATATACAACGTTATAAGTATAAGAACAAGCACTTTGATTAATCCGAATATAAGAGCATAACAATGAGTAATTTGAGTTAGAAACCTCCTGGATGTGAGTTATAAACTCGGAACTATGTTTATAAACCAAATTCAGATGTTCAGAAATCTAGAAACAACATAAAAATTTAAAGGACAAAGTGTTTGTAGCTAAAGAACTACGAAGAGAGAAGGAGAATTCTCTCTAACTATTGGCAAATATGATATCTCTCACAAATTCTTATTTCTTCTATGTTTTTGTTTGTTTTTGTAGCTACTACTACCTCCCACATGTGCTAGCAAATAGGAAAATTAATTAAGGACACATCAGAGCCGCCATCTTGGAGATTTGGAGTTGAAATTATTGACTGCTACTATCAACGACACCCTGCCTCTAATCAATGGCATCCTGAGAGACTGTCGTTAATGGTCAAATGCTGCACTCTTAAACGACCCTCTTTTCATCCATTAACGTGACCTTACCATAGGGCCGTTAATAGACAGAACTAAGAGGAATTCTTCTAGTTTTTACTCTAATTTTCATTATCAAGCTCTATCCTACAAATTAATCATAATAACACATAAATTTAAAAATTAAACACTGAATTAGGGGTCATAATTCAACCAATTAACTATTAAAACTCTATTAATTTATCCCTTAACAAAGAATAAGTATATAAATTTAATAAGGAACTATATGCCTTCTCATTCATGAGAGATATATTAGTCCAAAAATTCAAAAAAGAACTATATCCTTTCTCATTCATAAGAGACATATTCTTGTACATAAGTTGCCATTCAAAAGTCTCACAAAACTAACCAATAGTAATGAACTATTCAACTCACATAACCACCACTAAAATGCGTCAACATGAAACAAACTCAAATAAATTTTGCTAGTACATACTAACTTACATACATGAAAGCTCATTATAAACTCAATCCTTAAAACTGATGTAACAGTAATAATTATGACTATTAAAGTAGAGAAATAAAAAAATTACACTTAAATTGAATTTGTACAAAGTTAATACTCAATAAACTCAGAAAAAATTGGATTCTCATATAAGTTTAAAAAATTATTTAAAAAATAAAGCTTTATCATTTCCTAATAATAATGGAAAATCAATCTAATTCTCAAACCTCCTCGAAATCTACTTAAAAAAATCAATCTATACCCCATAATCCCTACATCGTACTCCTCATCACCATTACCTTCATCTTCATTATGTACTGATAATTATCTTAACTAGTTGCCAATCCCATCCCGCTAATCCCATCTCTCCTATCTGTACACCTCTCATTACCTCTCGCTGACTTTCACAACCTATTATGTGCCTCTCATAGACTCTCATAGCTTCTCACACACCTTTTGTTAACCTTAGATCATCTCACATGCTTATCACCTTTAGGGATTTCAATTTGTGTAATTTGGGGATATGGGAAGAGTAAATTACATCCTATTCCCTTGTAATTTGGTCAAATTTCATTTCACCCCTTGTACTTCAAAAATTTCTCTACCCTCTCAAAACCTTTAAGGGACTTTCACTGTACTCCCATGCTGTTGAATTTTACCTAGTCACTAACAGGTTGTTGACATGCAATCTGACAAGGCAAGTGACATGGAAGAGATGTTAATGTGGTAAGTGACGTAACAGACGACATAGCAAGAGATATAATAAAATTTTCTTTAAAGTTTAGGAGGTGTGTAGTGACATTTTAAAAAATTATAGTAGATGAAATGACTTTTGGCCAAATCATAGTGAGTGAAGTATAATTTATACTATTTTTCTTTTTAAAATTTAAAATATGTATTCATAATTTATACTATTTCAATATTTCTATTTTATTATAATATGAATTCATAAATAATCAATTAATAATAATTGTAGCTATTCTTTAACTTTAGTAAGCTATTTTTTTCTTTTTAAATTCAACTATATGCACTTGCAATGTGTGATAATTTTTTGGGTTATGTATTATAATTTTTATTTTTATTTTATTAATTTATTTAATAAGTTACATAAGTGATTTTACCTAGTTAGTTATTTAAATGTCTAAATTTTAATGTTAAAATAATTTTATTTATTTGAAATTAGTTAAAGGTTTTAATTATTAATATTTGTATGAAAATACGTTTTTAACGTTCATAAAATGTTCGGAAAGGTATTGCAAAATTAATAAAATCTAATTTTGACCACTATTAATATGTAAAATTTTAATATAATTTTATTATAATAATATATGTGAATCTATTAATAAAAAATAGTATATGTGAACATATAAATTTAATTTTAGAGTTTAATATAATTTTACATTTTAATACGATAGTTAGATTTTAATCAATTTTAAAATATTTTAAGGAATTTTTAAATGTTTTCACTTTTAATAATATTTTTATACACTAAATTCTTTTATACAAATTTTATAAATATTATTATATATTTAAAATTTTCTAAAGTTTTTAAAATATTTAAATATGATACCTTTTGAAATTTTTATTGATGTTGCTTATATGGATTATATATGATCCTTTGTAACTAACATCATTTAGATTTCCATTATGGTTACTATAAAATGAAACTGTAAAATAGTTTTGCATACAGTAAATTGATATTTTTATCCTTATTTATGTGAACATTTGCAATTCAACTATATAATAAGCAGGTATATTTTTATTTTAAAAAATTAATGTCAATCATTATACTTTCTACCATGCACTCGAGCATAATAAAATTAAAAAATTAAAGGTATGATATATAATTAAAAATGCATTAATTTTGTTTTTGAATGTTTTTTTCCCTAAAATTGACCTTTTCTTATTTTATTTATACATAATTTCATGTTATTTTAAGTATAAAGATAAAATTAATACCCACTTTTTTAATAGAGCTTTTATTTTTCTATCTTTTTTAAGTGTTTAAGTCGGATTAAAATAAGTTTACTAAAGTTAAAAAATAACTAAAAAAGATTACTAATTGATTATTTATGAATTCATATGTATAATGAAGTAGAAATATTAAAAAATATATTATTAAAATAATTTTTTTAATTATTCAAATTTTTGAATTTTTTTTCAAAATTATTTTTAATATAAATATTATAAATATAAATACAAATTTTAGAAAGAAAAAAAAGAATAAATTATACTCTACTTATATAATTTGACCAAATTTCATTTTATTCTCTCTAACTTTGAAAATGTCACACATACACACACTCTGAATTTTTAAAAAAATTTCATTGTACCTCTTTGTAATATCATATACCACATCACCCAATCTAGTAACTTGTCACATCACCAATCACACCAACATCTTTTTCATATCATTCGTCATGTCAAATGCTACATTAGTAATTTGTTAGTGACTAAGAAAAATTTAACACAGTTCCTTAAAAATTAAGGGAGTCTAATGATATTTCTAAAGTATAAGGAATGAAATAAAATTTGACAAAATTATAAAGTAGTAGAGTATAATTTACTCAAATTTGGGAACTATTATAAAACTAGGGACTTGGTTATTAAATTTGGGGAAAAGGGGCCCAGGTCCTACAATCGGATATGGGCATTTTCTATAATTTTTATATATTTCATTTTTAAAAAAATGTCATATGAATATTTAAAAATAATACTTGTAACATATATGTAGAGTTAATGACTATTTAAGAAAATTTTAATCGAGTTAGGATTTAAGAGACAAGTTGTATTACGATACAAGTATTATGAAGTAAGATGATGCTCAAAACAATGTTAAGGAATAAATTAAAATTTTATGATATATTAAAATGTAAAATAGACCTTTTATCTTTTGTTTTTGGCCTTGTATGGTTACAATAACGCCTCAGCTATTCTGGCATTGCCATTAATTTCCCTGTGGATAATGCAGCCTCGGAAGGACTAGGATTCTGTGTCTACGATGTTGTCTCGCTATATACATATCCTATGCCAAATTCGTGTATTCTGGCGTTTATGGTGTTACACACAAAATAGTGATATTGTCACGTACCGAGAGAGGAGTTGATGTTTTAGCTTAAACAAGGTGGGCTTCAATTGTCTTCCTGTATATAGGAAATTTTAGCAACTTTCAATCAAATTGTTTTGGTTCATTAACACAGACATCACAGCTGTTACGGCAAAATGTCATGTGCGCCCTTTGCCTGTTGTGTGCCTATGAAGTGTTGCAATGTCAAATGTGCCTTTTCATTTTTTTTTTGGGGACAAATTAGTACACAACAATAAAAAGACTGCTCAGAACCTAGCAACAAGCATTTATGATAGTTGGATACCCTACCCGTGAACAGATGCCACGTTAGTAGTCAACATCGTAGACATTGATCATCCACTGCTGTGGTTATCTCTTTATTAATAGGGCCGTGGTCCACTAAGTTTTGATCATTCATTTGGTATTTTATCATAGAGAAATCCTCCTTGTTAGCGTTGAAAGTTTCGGTTGATAACTTAAATATCCTGCTCTCGCACACTTGTAAACAAAACATTGTACCACAAAAATGTCTCTTTGCATCTATCAAATAACGTCATAACCTTATCCAAAAGGCACGTGGAGAAAATAAAAGGATTGATACCACTAAAATATAATAATAATAATAAATGTACAAAGCTCAACAGCCAATAGCCATAGCCCAGCTGACACTGCATTATAATTTTTATATCTGAAATCTGACAAATATTCAATACTTTTGTGTTACTTTTATTTTTTATTTTTTATTTTTTAATTTTATTTTTATGTTTCAAATTTTTTATGAAAAAAGAAAATATGTTTAATTTTATTTTTTTAATAATAATAATTTAATATAAAATAAATTTAAATTATTTAATTAAAAAATTTTAATACACCTTAAAAATAAATTATTAGTCAATAAATTGTATTTATTATTCATTTTAAAAAAA
>JAOXYD010112061.1:0-11437 GCA_028565735.1 Pinacopodium congolense
AACAAAATTTAATTTTAATTTAAAATTAATAATTAAATAAAAAAATACTTAAATTATCAAATTTTACTCTAAATTATACTAAATAAAAACACACAAAATAAATCTTAAACACAATAATAACAACCTATTATGCAATAAACACATGTAAAATACTTAAAAAAAACACATACAAAAACACAATTATCACAACTCAATGATGTGGTATAATATGATGTGATAAGATCACCTTAAAGATAAGTTTAGATAAATATTAACTTCTAACAGATAAAGATTATGTGAGATACACATTTGAAGATAGTAGAGATTTTTGCTGATATGGATAAGCTCTCTTGATAGTATGTAAACTCTATCTTATTAGATGTGTGATACAATGTAACCAATTAGATAGAAATCTATTTGGATTGGGATGTCATCCAATTAACTGGAGTAATGTAATCTGGTTAGAATACGATTTTAATTGTTAATATGAACTAGGATTGTAGAATTCATGATTATCTTATACTTGCTTTCCAAACATAAATATCTATAAATAACTCATTAAAGCCAAGTCTTAAATATACAAAAGGAAGGTAACTTTGAAAGAGTTGAGAGCGTTTTGAAGGAATTCTCTTATAAGGGTTTTGGGTAGGGAGTTCTTTATATTGTAAAGTGCTTCAAGTAAGAGGTACTTGAGTTTCTATTGTTGAAATTTTGTGATGAGTTAATAAAAGGTTGGTTTCAATCATCTATCTCTTCAGTTGTTTTTCTTTATTTTATTCTTATTATACGTTTATGTGTTTTATAAGTGTGTGACTGAAGCAATTAAACACGAGTATGCGCATGAGGTATTAGGGTTAAATGAATCTGTTGGTTGACAATCACGTGAAGAGGCTGAATTTTACTTAAGCAGATCTAAGCGAGATTGTTGTACAAAGGATAAGCACGACTTTGGTTGAAATTTAAGTGTCTACTAAGCCTTTGTAACATAATCCATGTTATCTAATCTATAACATTATTAAATTCAAACCAAATTTTATTAATAAAACTATTAACACGAATTAGATGAGAGACTAAAACTTATTTAAATTTAAACACTACAGAAATAAGATAATCGCAAAATAGTTATTTATAAATGATTAAGAAAAAATATAGGTATAAGCTCAAATTGGTCTATTATTATCAAATATTTATATATACATTGAATTCAAAATTACTTTAATGTCAATATTAAAATAAAATTTTAAAATCATTAACAATAATTGTCATATATTTTTTTAATCTTTTTACTTAAAAATGATTATCCTTGCTCCCATATGATGATATTACAATTTAGGATTCATGTTCTGCCTTTCCCCCTAATGTAAATCGAATTTGCTTTATCTATACCCAAATTGTATTCCAAGTTCTTATACTCATATTTGAACATATAAGTTACAATAATGGTGTCATTCTTACAACTATTACAAAATTTAGAATAATAACCAATAAAAAAGGATTTTGTTGGTTACTGTTCCACTGTTTATTCAAGTTGAGTTGAGAAATAATATTAAGTATGTTTCTCTCAGTTCTCTGTAGCTTCTTTCTAAGTCTTTCCTTCTTCTAAAAGTTTAAGCACTTAATAATGTAGTCTCAGTCATATAGAAAGACAAGTATACTCTACACTTGCCTCTGTAAGAGGATCCTTTATTTCAGAATCTTAGATCGATGATCCTATTTAAGCCACTTGTTACGCGGAAGGATTTGTCAATTATGATCTCTAAGAGTTAGGCATTGAGAGTTTATGCCTATTGAGAGAAGAAGGACTTGTGTCTCGACTATAATATATGTGATCTTAGCTACAATTATATTTTTATATTTCAAAGATTTTATAAAGATTAGTTCTTATCGTATTGCATATGGTATCATATTGCCCCACTAGATTCTGTAGATTAGCTGGAAATACCCTAGTGTTATGATAAAGGCATGGTGCATAGAAGATTGTAAGGTGAGTAGCTGGCACTATCATATTACTGTTAAGGAAGTCTGGGTGGAATAACTCATAGTACATATTTTCTGTATACCCTTCGAGATCCTATAGTAGTATCAGAGCCATCTTTGCTATTGACTGAGAGTATATTATTATTGATGAGAGTAAGTAGGGAGAAATAAACATAGCCATGAGTGATTCCATTCCCGTTCATTTGTCTTCAACTCTCTTTGAGGTCACTCTTCCTTCTTCCGTAAAAAGAACTCTTTCAAATAGGATTGAAAATCTAGTAAAAGTAACCCATCTCCCAAAAGATACTCATATCCACAATACCAACTTGCCACTATTAAGTTCGTAAAATTTTTATTATAAAGATAAATCCTTCACCAGAAGTATTCATACTTTAATCTCTACTTAACGACTTAGAGTGAAAGAAATCATACAAAACTCTCGATTAGAACAGTGTGGCCTAAAAGCACAAGCAGAGCAATATTTTACCCTAAAATTACCTTCTTATTTAATCTCTTTCTAGAGAGAACAAGGTCATACTTACCTACAAGTTAGAGCTATTCACCTTGTTTTGACCTTACATAGACAAAAAGGGATTCCAACCACAGCAAGAATTGCTCTTTTAAACACCTCCTACACTAAGTACTGTAATGCTTTAATTGGTACTTTACTTACAACTTTTAATAATGGGAGTGTGATTTTTACCATTGCCTTTAACTTTAATCTCATATTAAATAACACAACCTTATTTGAAAGGTTAAAGGTTCAAATTTAGATAGTTGGAGTAGAGTAAGATCTCGTAAAAATTATGGCAACGCTACATCATCAAATCATTTATAGATTGTAAAATCATGTTATATATGTGAAGCTCCCCATCTTTACCTCAGATGCCTTATACATGATGGTAGATCATTCTCATAATGAGACCACCATTATCCAAACCCTTAAATAGTTGCCAACTAAAGAGTTGGTAAGTTTGATGTTTGTATAGTGGATTATCAATTTTGAAAAGGTGTTATATGCTTTACATCGACGTTCAATTCATACAATAACTAATTTTATCCTAAAGAGTGTAAAGGATGGAACAGCGAAATCAATTTTCACCAGACTAAGGGAAAAACAACCAAAGTCTTCCAGGACAACTAGTCCAATTATGATGATATAACTAGTCTTCTCTTATGAAGAAGGTCTATGAGCACCTTTGATTTGTTCTTTCAAACCTGATGGAAAAAAGTATATGTCAGTCATATTCATGGAAATTTCATTTGAGATGTAGATCCTTTCATGTGATCCAAACTTCCATGTTGAATGAGTAAAGATTTTTATGATGATGAAGTGTTTGATCCAAGAAAACATTTTAAAAAGAAGAATCCTAAATGGCAACCTCCTAAAATGAGTCTCACAAAGAAAATAAGATGATGATCCTATTTTTAAACCTTGGATTAAGTTAAAAAATTCGAGACCCAAACCATAAAATCTATATGAATTGTTCAAGGCAGTTGAAAAGGAGAATTGGCTCCCATTGGATCAAATCTTTTTTTAGACATGAGCATGTTATATTTATAATCCTAACCCATATTCAAGCATTATTCCATGCATGATGATGCAACCATATAAAGAAGAATTCCTTTCTCTTAGGAGGAGAACTGATGAAGCTACCTAAGTAACCTCTAATCCCTATGTGAGATCAATAAGGATGTCTCCTTAAGGTATTATTCTCCCTTGTGTAATCTTTAATTAGAAAATGGAAAATATTATTTCCTAAAATAAAGCCTTACGAAGGATAGACTCAAAATTGTACGGTTTATCCTAGACTTAAAATTGGATGGTTTATCCCATCAAATCTAGGCAATGTATAATAGAGTAAATGACGTCTCTTCTCAAATCCAGAGGTTGCACAACAATCTAATAAATCAGATGGCCCAACTTGATGCCAACTTAAGTAGATATGTTGACAAAAATTACTTTGGGCCTAGTTTTGCAAAAAAGAAAAAAGAGCTTCAAAGAGTCCATGATAAACTTAAAAGAATTGACGTAGATATTTCAAAGGATCATTTTAGGATAGATATTTCAAAGTATCATTTTAGGACCATTTACGAAGCATATTTTCTTCTTTTCCTATAGTTCAGCAAAACTAACATATCCTAGAGTATTTGATTATAATAATGTTTTTAAAATGACTATCTATTGATTAAACAGTCTTAAAAACCCACAAAACCTTTAAAATACAAATAAAAAATAAAGGATGTTAATTCATTATCTTTTATTAAGCCTATTGAGACTTTTTCAATAGCATCTTTAAATCAAGACTCTACACTCTTTACCTCCCAAGACACATCCCATTCAAACTACTGGTAAAGATAAAGGACATGTGTAAGAATTTATTGTTACTTTTCGTCTTATCTACAAGCCAGTATTAAACTAAGCTTATACCTAAAAGTAATTTAGAGATGTTATAAATGATTCATACACTTCAAACCACTTGGCTGATTCATCCCAAATATCACAGGTCTTAATAATGGTTCCCTAATCATCTCAACATACTCAGCATACTGAAAAAGTTGAATCAGAAGTAGAGGAAGAAGGATATATGAATAAACTTATAAGATCACAATCTATAGCTACTTATAGACCAACTTCCGAACCATGGTTTACTTTGATGACCTTTAACTTAGAAAATAGAGAGATCATCTCTATAAGTTTAAAGCCTGAAATGACCTATAAATGACAAGATTAGATGCTAATCTTAAAGAAGTTTTGAAGGTATTTGCTTAAAGGATAACTGATAATCTCCAAGAATGGTTCCAAAGTCTTGGGGAATACAAAAAAATTTAAACCATAAAAGTTCAAGAAGCTGGAGTGTTACTTTGGATGATTCATAAAGAATTTATTGGAGATTTTTAGTTGATTGATCAAAAAAGTCAACAAGAATATTTTAAGAAGAAATGTTGCTTTCTAGATCACAAAGTTCTTCAAAAACATTTTCAACGAATGTTAAAGAAATATTACATGCTTAATAGCTTTAATGACGTTAACCTTTGATATACATTCATAGCCTCTTTACGAGATAAGTGTCAACTTGAGCTTTAAAGGTCTGTCAACTCTTTACATTGAGATATGATAGGCGCATCCCTTTGAGAGATCTACTAGCTTACTTTAACCACTCTTGATAAATTTTATGAACAACAAAAGTTCTTCAAGAATATAATTAAAGGTAGCCCTCATCTCAAGCAAGCTTGCAAAAACCTTACTTACAAATTAATGCAAGGACAAAACTGAGTGTCATTTCTATCTAAAAAATAAATCTTATTTAAAAAAGATGTATTATGAAAGTTATCACCCATCTGGTAGCTATTAACAATATGGTCATTATTGAAAACCCTTCAGGAGCAAGAGGAGAATTGTTCGTTTCTTCAAAAAATGAACTCTTGGAATAAGATAAGCAGATAAATGTTTCCTTTATATATGCTTAGGGAATTTTACAATCTAATGTCCTAATAAGACCAAAAAGGATTTAAAAATCTTAGAATTTATTGAAGCTATTATTCCCATCAACATGAATAAGGGGATTGAAGAAGTTATTGAAGAACATGAGAGTTAAGATGAAGCAACATTATTTGTTGATATTATAGATTTCTCTAATAAGGAATCTAAAATATCGACTGAGGAAGAAGAAGATTACAATGATGAGGATTCCATTTTCATGCTTTAACTCAAGTGTCTTAAAATAGAGCCTAAGCCCAACATGGTTCTTAGACCATATATCCCTCTCCAATTATTACCAGACAAATATACCAAGACTAATCAAAACTATTTGATATATAGATACTGGATCCTATAGAAGTATCTTGAAGCCTAATATTCTACCTATAGAGTACTAAAAACTACATGAGGAATATTTTGTTATAGTTGATGGAAATTCATTCTAGTGGTCTCACCACTAAACACAAGGCTGGAATTAAGTTCTTCCCTAACTACATTATTTAGAGGAAGTTACTTGGCACTGATCTACCTTGCCTAGATATCCTTATAAGAATGAATGTATATTGAGTGTAAATAAGTTGCAAATTTTTCCTGTACTAAAGTTCCTTTAGTGTTTAGACCACTATTAGAAACTCCAGTGGAATATAAAGAAGTTAGAAACTAGCTTTTAAGATATTGTCTTGAAAGCCATGCACAGTTAGACCATCCTAGCCCATTATAGATGAATTCAAACCTTTTGTCCAACTTCCTTTTAAAAGAAATGAGGATATTAATCTTACTAAGGCCACAAATCTAGGGATGAATCTTAATGATTTGAATTTAGCTTAAGAAGAATGTGCAGTACTTCTTTAACAAGGATTAATTAAGCCTATTAAGTTTGATTGGGCTTGTTAACCTTTTTATGTCAATATACAAGTTGAACAGAAGTGAGGAAAAAAGAGGACAGCAATTGATTATATAAACCTCTTAATATTTTTCTCTAAGATGATAAACTTCCTCTGCTTAAAATCAACACCTAAGTCTTTTTTCTAAAAGAAGCAAGCAAAAATCTCCTCCAAGTTTGATCTAAAGGCAAGATTCTAGTAGATAGGTCTTGACCTCAAGGATCATTATAAGATTGCTTTTTATATACCTAATTCCTAATACCAATGGAATGTTATGCCATTTGGGCATAAAGTTGCTCCTTTGTTATTCCATCAAACTATGACGGAATATATAAGCCTAATTTGGTAAGTCCTCTAATTTATATTAATGATATCCTATTATTTTTTACAACCTAAGAACAACATCAAGATCTGCTTAAAAGACTTTTTAATCTCACCTAGCACTATCCCAAAAAAGTTAAATAGGCTTAGTCAAAATTGAATTATTAAGAATGCAACTTCATGATGGATTCTACTAGCTTAACCCATATATTGCATAACAATTGCTTCATTTTACTAATGAAAACTTAAGTATTAAGCAAATTCAGCAATTTTTGGACATTATCAACTACATTAGAGATTTTATTCCATATCTCTTTAGTCATACGAGCCAGTTGTTCAAGTTATTAAAAAAGAATCCACCACTATAGGGTAATGATCATACTAAACCAGTCCAATATTTAAAGGTGTGTCGGCATCCGCCACCTTTAAAGATTCCTAACAAAGGGCACATGATATTGCAAACTGATGCTGGTGAATATTATTGGGGTACTGTGTTCATTGAAGAAATAAATAGAAGGCGGTTTTGCTGTAGACATACTAGTGGACAATTCAAGGACTCAGAGAAGCACTATCATATTATTTATAAAGAGATATTAGTAGCATAAAGAAGGATAGAAAATTTTGATTTTTACCTCAGCTAATATCACTTTACTATGAAAATGGACAACACATCATTTCCTAAGATATTTGAGCCAAACAAAAATATTTTACTAGATCATCAATTATTTTAGAAGAAATATTTGGTTTTCCGACTATAAATTCACAATTCATCATATCAAAAGACAGCATAACATTTTTGTAGATCTTCTCACTAGACGTTAACGACATATTCACTTGATCACTCCTTTAAATTCACTTGATCACTCCTTTAAAGCTCATACATTTCATCCTAAATAATGCTTGACCTTCCTATCTTAGCTAAAATTTAAAAAGTCATATCCTCCTATTATCAAACACCACTTGAAACTCTCAATGATATTTATAGTCTCATTAAAAAGAGTCTCTTATATTATTTCCATCTCTTTGTCGTTGCAACCAAAATTCAACCCAGTCCTCTTTTTTCTTTTATTTTAAAAATCCTTACCATGGCTTGTTTCATATTTCTAACTACCTGTTGAAACAAGTCCTGTGGTAAATTTGGGCATTATTAGCTCTTTATGCCTACCAAATAGCATTGTCTTCTCTGCATGTTCATCATCATTTATATGATCTAGAGAATGAAGGTTATATTCTATGGACATTTTTAGAGTCGTTCCAAGCATTACTAAAACGAAGAATGCATCTCATGCACATTTTAAATAAACATTGGTTATAAGACATTCCTCTCAATAAGCAGACTACTTAATCATTCTTTATCATCCATAATCTTTACAGTACCACTTACAGTAGTTACATTTATACTACCAATCATGTTCAACTCTGGAGAACTATAGTTTAATGGTCCGTGTAGAAAAGAAGCCTTATGAATGACCTTTATATGTTCTTGAATTATTTGAACCATTTCCAAAAAACTAGACCTCCAATAACTTGCACTTCCCTAATTTTATTTTATAGGAACCCATTATGCCAAGCTTCGATGATGACTTCAGCCCCTAGGATAAATTTGTTGTTATAGGTGTGGATTTCTAGGGTGGAGAGCCCAAGTATCCTCTATACTTTGAACCTAACTATCCTTTATGCTTTGAATTTGGAGAAATGTCTTGGCCCAATTACTCTTAGGATGCATAAGACCCGTTAAAGAACCTCTAATTATTGATGAACAAGTGTTGGAGAGTTTTCTAAAGACATTAAAAAGTTAGAAGTAGATGTAAATAAATATGGTGATGATGGTGGGACTGATAATAGCGATTGTGGTCTAAGTTCTTTTTTTGCACCTTCCTAATTAGATTCCTTACGTAGGACCTTATGTTTTTTCATTATTGTATCTTAGGGAATCTTAAATTTTTATCTTTTTTTTATTTGCATTATTGTACAAAGCGGGATAGCATATGCATTAGTGGCCTCAATAGGCTATAGTATTTAATTATTGTATTTAATTTGTTTCTCCTTACTTTTCCTATAGAAGCAAAGGTCTTCTCTCGTTGTATTCAAGTTAAGAGAAGTAACAATACTAAGTGTATTTCTCTCAATTCTCTATGGCTTCTGGCTAGTTTTTCCTTCTCCTAAAAGCTTAAGTCCTTAATAATGTTCGTAATAATGTAGTCTTAGTCATACAGAAGATAAGTATGCTTTTTACTTACCTCTGTAAGATAATCTTATGCATCAGAATTTCTTAGACCAATGATCTTGAGTGGCTTTCATGTCACACACGGAGGATTGGTCAATTATGATCCCTAAGATTTAGGCCTTGAAAGTTTATGCTCATTGAGAGATAAAGAGCTTGTGTCTCAGTTAAAATACCTGAAATCATAGTTATAGTTATCCTTTTGTATCTTGAAGCTCTTGTAGAGATTAATTCTTATTATATTGCATATGGTTTCTTATCGCCCCACTAGATTCTATATATTAGCTAGAAACGCCATAATACTATTATATAGGCCCAATGTTTAGAAGACTGTAATATTATTCACTGACACCATTGAATTATCGTTAAGGGCGTATGGGTGGAACGATACACAGTATAGATTCCTTGTCTATTCTTTAATGACTTCTGTAATCTCTTTATTTATGTTAATGAGCATAATAGCTTTAATAGATTCCAAGATTTTTAAATCTTTTTTGGTCTTATTAGCGCATTGGTGGGCAAAATGCCTTGAATGTCCATAACAAAAACATCTATATACTTTCTTTGTTATAAGAGATCGTATTTTGGAGAAACGGACAATTCTCCTCTTTCTCCTTAAAAATTTCCAATAACGACCAAATTGTCGATAGCTACCAGATTAGAGATAACTTCCATGCTTTATCTTCTTAAAATGATATTTCTTTTTTTGGACAACAATGACACTCGATTTTGTCTTAGCATTTCATCTACAAGTAAGGTTTCTTACAAACTTGCTTGAGATGAAGGCTACTTTTAATCATATTTTGAAGAACTTTTATGGTTCACAAAGTTTATCAAGAGTGGCTAAAGTAAGCTATTAGATCTTTCCAAGGGATTTGTCTATCACATCTCGATGCAAAGAGTTGGAAAGCCTTTGAAACTTGAGTTGAAGATCATCTAGTAATGAGGTTATGAACATATATCAGAATTTAACAGCATTAAAGCTATTGAGTATATAATATATTCTCCAAATTTTGTTGAAAATGTCTTTGAAGATCTTTATGATCCAGAGAGTGACACTTATTCTCAAAATATTCTTGTTTAATTTTTCAATCAATTAACTGAAAATCTCTAATGAATTCTTTATGAATCATTCCAAATAATACTCTAACTTCTGGGACTTTGATGACTTGAATTTTTTGGTATTCCCTGAGGCTTTGGAGCCATTCTTGAAAATTGTTGGTCTTTCTGGAAATAAATTTGGTCAAGACCTCTTTAAAATTAAAGTCAGGTTTTGTCATTTATAAGTTAATCTGGGCTCCAAACTTATGGAGACGATCTCTCTATTTTCAAGATTGGAGGTTATTAAATGTGAACCATAGTCTAAAAGTTAGTCTATAAAGCTGTAAATTGTAATCCTACAAGCTCATTCATGGACCCTTCATCCTCTACTTCTGGTTCAACTTCTTCAGTGTGTTGAGTATGTTGAGAGGATTGGAGAACCATTATTAAAACCTATGAGATTTGGGATAAATTAGTCAAGTGGTCAAAGTGTCTAAATCATTTGTAACATCTGTAAAGGACTCTTGACTATTAGTTTCATTTGATATGAACTTGTAGACAGGATGAAAAGTAGTAATGAATTCTTGCATAGGCCTAGTAGTTTGAATAGGATGTGTTTTGGAAGGTGAAGAGGGTAGTGTCTTAATTTGAAGATACTTTTAAAAAATCTCATGAAACTTAGTAAAAGATGATGAAGAAACATCTTTCTTTTTTATTTGGTTTTATGAGGTTTTATGACTTTCGGAGACAATCCAATCAATCGATAGGTCATTTTAAAAATCTTATTACACTTAGATGCTTCAAGATATATTAGAGTAGCGCATGTAGGTTGTCTTAATTTAAAGATACTTTTAACAAACTTAGTAAAAGATGATGAAGAAACATCTTTCTTTTTTATTTGGGGTTTATGAGGTTTTGTGACTTTCCAAGACAATCTAATCAATAGATAGGTCATTTTAAAAATCTTATTACACTCAGATGCTTCAAGATATATTAGAGTAGTGCATGCAAGTTGTTTGTGAAAAAAGAGAAAAGATTCTTAATTCATTAAAAAAATAGAAAGTATATACAAAGTAAAAAATAGCGTATTAAATATCGTATTGGTACCGATATCGGATTTGTCTTAAAAATGATACTGTATTGGTATCGCTCAATACTGGTACCGTTTCAGATAATTTTTTAAAATTATAAATTAATTCTTAAATTTTATAAAATTTGTAAAATAATTTATAAATTTATTATATTATATAATTTTTAACTTAATTTTAAACTTAAAAAGGTTAAAATACAAAAATTAAAAAAATTAAAAAAAATTTCTAATACCAATCGGTATTTGAATTCAAAACAAAATTGAAGAATTTCATACCAATTTTTAATGGGTACCACCAATATCGATTGACGGCTAATATCCGTATAGTATTATCTACGTTGGTAAAAAGGGTGGGCCAAAGCATGAGAAATGAAATCATTTTGAGCAAAACTCAAAGATTGTTATAATTTAAAAATAATAATTAAATCACTTAAAACTCA
>JAOXYD010112072.1:0-11437 GCA_028565735.1 Pinacopodium congolense
TTCTCCTTTAGTCTGTGAAAAAGGACTGTACTTGTGACATTGTTATCTTCAAGTTGTTATAAGAACGAAAGTTCAACAGTGGTGTTCGGGACTAGATTAGGAGTAAGTAGATAGCTCCGAACCATGATAAATCACGATGTATTCTCTCCTCTCTCTTTACCTTTATAATGCATCTATATGACCTAATTGTTTGTTTTATATAAATCTGTTTAAGCTTTCGTATTTGTGTGAAAGAATTTTTATACACTAATTCACCCCCCTCTTAGTGCCATATCTCTTAACAATTGGAATCAGAGTGGGTCTCACAAGTAGATTAATTCCAACGAATTATGTGAGGAAAGATTATATATGGAACATATGATGCAAAACTTTCCCTTTTCTAGTCTAGAAGGTCACAATATGCATAGAGTCCCTTATTTTGATGGGAACAACTATTTGAATTGAAAATTTAGAATGAGGCATTTTTTTGAGAAGTAAAAGTGTGGATTTATTGTTATGTGTTTTTCAAAAGACCACCTTACCTTCAAAGATGGTTGGAAACAAAGTAGTACTCAAAGACTGCAATGAGTTAAATCATGAAGAAAAGAGGTTAGTATCTTTAAATAGTAGAGCTATGCATGTTTTATTTTGTGCATTAAGCATAGAAGAGTTTAATGGAGTTTCCATGTGCAAATTTGCTTATGATATTTGGTGCACTTTAGAAATTACACATGAAGGTACAAATCAGGTAAAAAAATTAAAATTAGCATGCTTACACATCAATTTAAATTATTTAAATGACTCAAGATGAAAATATTTTTTCAATGTATGCTCACTTCAATAATATTGTTAGTGCTTTAAAGGGTCTAGGTAAGACCTATTCCAATGTTGAGCTTACTAGGAAAATCTTGAAGTCTCTACAAAAGTCTCGGGAACCCAAAGTGACAGCAATAGAAGAAGCAAAGTATCTCAACATTTTGTCACTCGAAGAGTTGATTGGTTCTCTACTCACACATGAAATGGTACTAAATGATGCTCAAGAAGAAAGTGCACCCAAAAGGAAGAACATTGTCTTCAAGGCAACAAAGAAGGATGAAAGGGAGAATGAAGAATCATCCTATGGAAGGGAAGAAGAAGAATTCGTCTCTCTTATCACCAAGGAGCTAAGAAAAATTATTTGAAAGGAAGACTCCTATCTGCAAAGGTAAGTTCTTTTCTAAATCTTCTAATATAACATGTTTTGAGTGTGGTGAAAAAGGGCACTTTAGGTCAGATTGTCCATATTTTCGAGAAGCGAAAAGGAAGATAAGAAGGAAAGGAAACACAAGAACATTTTCAAGAAGAAAGCTCTTAAAGTGGGATGGGATGAGTCTAGTGGATCCGAAGGAGAAGAGATAGCAAATATGTGCTTCATGGCTCACGATGAGGTAAGTACTCCTAACTCGAATGATGAAGTTAAAGTTGAATACATATATTAGGAATTTCTTGAGTTTGTAGGATATTTGGTTAAGAAAAAGAAGGTCCTATATGATAAAAACTTAGAATCCACAAAAAAAATAGATGAGTACAAATTAGAAATTGATAATATTAGAAAAGATCTAGATTCAATGTCTAAGGATAATGATGAATTATTGAATGAAAATTTGACTTTAAAGAAAGAAGTAGAGTCACTTAAAGAAATTGTATCCAAGTTTACTAAAGACAAAGAAAAATTTGAAACCAAGTTAAATGTTTAAAAGATGGGAAATGATAAGCGTGGCTTGGGCTATAGTAATGAAGTGTCATATAGTAAAACCATTTTTGTAAAGGGAAAGAGCGTAGAAGATGAATGTCCTAAGGTTACTCAAAATGCATCATAAACTCAACATAGGCATCATGCATTCATGTATACCTCAAGACCTAAGAAATCTTTTTGACATAGACCTAATAATTCTAAAACATTCACTTAACCTAAGTAAACCTCTAAAAAATTCTATTATAATTATAGACCAAAGAATGCATATAGATCCTTCACTCCTTTATTTTGCACTTATTGTGAAAGATATGGACATATTCACTATTTTTGTTATGATTGTTTAAATATAAATGTAGGTTCATTCGGCCACAAAAAGTACACTAACACTCATGAACCCAAAATGATATGGGTACCGAAAGTCTATTAAAATTTATTTTGAAGGTACCACAAGGAATGAAATAGGATGACCGTCATTATTGAACCAAGGAAAAGAATAAAGATATGATGTCATTTTTAAAAGGTACCAATTGTTTAAAGAAATGTGTATTGGATTTTGTATGAATTAATTTTGGTTTGGTTTGGATTTTTTTCTGCAAATTTGACCCTTCGGTCGACCGAACCTTAGTTCGGTCAACCGAATATTGGTCAGTGGACCAATCTAAATCAATCAGTTGACCAAACTTAAAAATTGCATTATACAGTCCCCTTCCTCTCTTTTCTTCTCCGACCCTTCTTCGCTCTTCTTTCTCTTGCGTGTTCGCCATTGATGTTGATCGTGGAGCTTCTCCAACGGCTGCCTCCCTCTTCTAAGCCTCCAAAACATGAGTTTTGAGCACCTACAGCCTCCAACTACCTTCTTCGTCCTCTGTCGAGCCTAGACAAGCCTTTGTGCCACCCCCTCCTTTTTCGACACTAAGTTGAACGATCTCCTTCTTTGATGAGCGTCTGGTGGCTCTAATACTATCTTTGTGTTCCTGGTAACTTCTTTAACCAAAGCCCTATCCTTTCTTGCTTCAATTAAACTCTGAACTGGACCAATTTTAGAGCTATAGATTTCTAAGGTTTCGGGATTGAATTTTGATTTCTAGGGTTTCAGGATTGAATTTTTAATTTTTAATTGAGAAATTAGCCTAAATTTCTTGTGTTTTCTTGCAATTAGAGGCCTAATTAGGTTTGTAGAATGTTCAATTTCATTTTTGCATGATAAATTTTGATTTTCTCCAATTTTCAAATTTCTGTGATTAAGGTTAGTCAAATTTCTGTCTAATTTTTAGGTATTTTCTAAATGGACCCTTTTAAACTTTAATTAGACGCTCATTGAAGGTGTTTATGCAACCAATTTTATTTGATTAAATTTAATTTTGAAATTTCCAAATTTCAGATTTACAATTTAGGGTTTAGTAAATTTTTTTGGGTCAATTTACTATATTTTTTTTATAAAATTAAAGTGTTTAAAATGCAATTAAATGTTTAATTGAGGCACTTAAACATTATTTTTCTTAAAAAGACCAAAATCTCATTTTTTTAAAGTCTAAAATCTATTTCAAATTTTTAAGGCTAAGTGATTTCTTTTGTATGTATGTGAATTTATTTTCAAAACTTGGTATTTTCAAAATTGTCTTCATCATTTAGAAAATTTTAAACTAAGTAGGTTCAAACTTGTTTAAACTGTTCATTAATCATAAGCATGGCATGATCATAAAGAATTTTATTTTAGTATTGAATCTTTGGTCACTCTTGATTGATTGTATATACAGGTTGTGTGATTAAGTTTATCAGTAAGAACTGCTCCCGCACTTTATCTTTCCTAGAGCCTTCTTAGGTGTTTATTGTTTATCAAAGCTTTCATTTCTATCTAGTTGTTTGTATTATGGTTAGAACTGGAGGTGACAGTATCTCTAGGGGTAGGATATCTTCCTCCAATGACTACGTAGACATTGATTCTGCTGAATTTCAAAACTATGCCTCTAGAAAACTCTAAAAAAACTGGTTCATTTCACTTACCCATTTAGATACCTATAAGGAAAATGGCCCGGTTCATTATTTCATTGATCAAGGGTGGGAGCCTATCCTTACCCTTATAGCTGAAACTTATCCTACAACTGTAAAACTATTTTTTTTGTTAACTTTAGAGAGGTTAAAGAGAATGATAAGTATATCATCTACTCCAAAGTGGAAGATACACCTATCTGATTATCGAGAGACATAATCAACAACATCCTAGGTATACCTATTCCTTCTAGGTTCTCTCATTATGACTATATGTCTAAATTTGACTCCACTTGCTCCTTAGCAAAGAGAGTCCAAACCATTTTTGAGTTAAAAAGTGAGGAGGGAATCACTGAAAAACCAAAGGATGTTAGGAACTTGAGTGCAATACCAAAATTTCATCACCTTTTTATCAAATACAACTTCCTCTCTACTAGTGGTGATTACAATGACCTAGGCTCAGATGACCTCTAGTTTTTGTCTACTCTTATGCTTGGTGAGAGATTCCATTTAGGATATTTCATCTTGCATAATATGATCCATTTTGTTCATGGCAAGAAAAGAAGCCAACATATCTCTTATACCTTGATTCTTGGCCACATCTTCCAACATTTTCTCATTCCTCCTCTAGAAGATGACTTTGAGCAACAATTATTCTTTGATCAATACTCCTTAAAGCGCATGGGTTTTCAAACTGTTGGTGGTCACTTGACTTGATCCCATAAGCGACAGTGCTTAGTTCCTCCTGCTGATACTGATGTGCCTGCTCTGGCTTTGACGACTCAGCTTACCTTTGAACCCTTTGATGATGATGCCACTACTACTGCACTAGCCTCTTCAGTGCCTATTTCCACTTCCTACGATGTATAGGCTGCCCTCACTATATTTTAACATAAGGTGGACCATTTGACAGGTCGTTTCGACCAGCATAACGCCTTATTACACGAGCACAATGCTTTGTTACGAGAGCATAACTCCTTACTATGGGAGATTATATCCAGATTGTCTCCTCTATCACCTTCAGATATTTAGTGTTTATTTCATTTTTTTGTATTTATTCTTTTTCCACTTTGGTTATTTTTTTATTTATCTATCTATGATATTAAATCTTCCTTATCATGTCTATTTGTCTTTTTTTATGTATTGCTTTATTTTGTACTTAATCTTGTGATTATACCCTTTTGGTGATTCTAAAAAGGGGGAGAAGTATATGATAAAAGCAATTCATATGTGTTTGTTTATTATGAAATATATTGATCAATTAAGGGGGAGCTACTTATTTGCTATAATGTTATCATATGATTCTAAATTATAAAAAATGTTAACAATTATTATTTCATTCCTTTGTAATATTTAGGGGGAGACTAATGATTTGTTTTACTGGTTATTTTGTTTATCATATTGCCTAGTTTTTTCATCACCAAAAGGGGGAGATTGTTGAACCAAGGATGGTTCCACCTTATTTTGGTAATGACAAAACAATCTTTGTTACTAATGTATATATTTTTAAGTGTGCTTGAAAGACAAGTTAGATAAAAGAGTCTTGAAAAAGGAATTGAAGAATTATATAAAGACTTAAAATTTGAAGAAGAAGTTTAGAATAAGTTTTGTTTTGGTTCATTTAGTGTAAACTTTTCTTGCTTTTATTTTGGTATTCTCAAGAGGCTCATATTTAACTGTTCATGCATACATATTTTAGAAAATGCATATAGGAGCATAATCAAAAGGTTGTACGTGTATGAATGTGTTTTTAATCACCTCTTGATAATTGATTAAATTAATTAGGAAAATATAAATCAGTTATTAAAGGGATTAAGATTCAGAAATTTCATTTACTATACAAAAATATTTCAAGAATTATTCGGCTGAGTATGGTCCTAAGGTTGGTTGACTGAATGATTGGTTCGGTCAACCGAACAATTGACAAGAGTTTATCGGTAGATTGAATGAATGGATCGGTCGACCAAAACAAAATGAGAAAGACCTATCGGTCGACTGAACCATGAGATCGATCGACCGAATATTGCGAGGGTTCCAGATTACACAAGGGATTATAACGTTATACAATAGTTAATTGCATTAATATGTTTTGTCCATTAGACAAATGATAATATTACTGTTGTCCAATGGATTTAACAGAATTAGTTAGTATAAATATGTGTATTTGTTATGTTTATGAGTGCATGTTAAAAAATATAGAAAGTTTTGTGCAAATACATTGGTTTGAGTCTTACAAAGTTTTTATGTTAAGGTTGATTACTTGAAAGTCTTTTATTAAACATTTTGTTGTGTGTGTGCTTTGGAGTGAGGCGATCAAACACCTTTTGTGCATTCATTCATAACCTTTTATGATTATCAAGTGAAATCAAATGAAGTATTTTTCAATTGTATCAAGTGGTTGAGAGGTTATTCTTCAGCCTAGGAAAAATAAACGAGTGAAAGGTTCTCTTTTGCCTGTGAAAAAGGAATGTACTTGTAACATTGTTATCTTCAAGTTTTTATAAGAACAAAAGTTCAGCAGTGGTGTTGGGGACTGGACCAGGAGCAAGTGGATATCTCCAAACCGGGGTAAATCACAATATATTGTCTCCTCTCTCTTTACCTTTATTGTGCATTTATATTATTTGATTGTTTGCTTTAGATAAATCTGTTTAAGCTTCCGCATTTGTGTGAAGGAATTTTTATATACTAATTCACCCCCTCTTAGTGACATATCTCCTAACAATGGCAATACATTTGTACAAAAATTATACCTCGAGCACACGTAATGGAATTGTAGATAGTCAAGTTAAATCCAATACATGAAAAAATATGAACTATGGACAACATTGCTGTGGTAAAAGCCGTAATGCCAGAGGAATCATTACTGTAATGCATATAGGGGGAGGTCATAACCCTCTATATCCTAAATTTTATTTTCGATGAAATGAAAAATAAATATATGGTAGAATCGTAATCAGAGAATATGACCCTAATTGAAATGAATAAATTTGTCTCATACACTATAAGGATGGTGAAAAGAGATATATTTTACATCCCAGAAGGGCTATAATTGGAGATACTATTATTTCTGGTACAAAAGTTCCTATAAAATGGGAAATGCCCTACCTTTGAGAGTGGTTTGAACTATTAATTTATGTAATTGGAAGTAACCAATTAAGTTTATGACGAAACCTAGAAATTGATCACTAATCCAATTTGAGTATCTCTACATGATAGACCTCAATAGAAAACTGAAGAGTAACAGTAGCAAGTGATTGAGTTCAGTAGTTTCTCATATAAAATTATTGACTCTAGAGATATAGTAATATAGAGAAGAAAAAAAGATAAAATTGTTTCAAGCACTGACAAAACCATAAGCGCCCCTTATTTCAAAGAGAGGAGGACGAGTTATTCACATTTCAGTTGATGGTCAGAGGCGAATTGAAAGTTAAGCGGTGGGAATTCCAAAGATTCCCCTAGGGAAAAATAAAAATAGAGATGCCTCCTACATTACCCCTAATATATGGAAGTAGCGACATAATTTCATAAAGCCATTCGGTCTGAATGCTACATGAAGAATATAAGCTAGATGAAGGAACAGGAAGATCTAGGATGTAGAAGATCATAACATGAGTGATTCAGCAGATTTGGGTTCCTATATATCCACTCATGTAGTACTTTACTTCATTATACGACATCCATCTATATAGATATCATCTACAGCTAGAAAGCTGTATGCTTTGGAAGAAGCTTGTATAGTTTAGGAAGAGGTTTTGATTGATCAAAATGAAGAATCTACTTCAACCGATATGCCCTTAGGCACTGCCATACATAATATAGAAATTAAACTTGGGAAGGGTGGACAAATAGCTAAAAGAGCAGGTGTTGTAACAAAACTAATTACAAAAGAGGGGAAATCGACCATATTAAAATTACCTTTTAGAGAGGTTTGTTTAATATCCAAAAATTGCTCAGCAATAGTCGGATAAGCAGGGAATGTTGGGGTGAACCAGAAAATATTGGGTAGAGCCGGATCTAAATGTTGGCTAGGTAAGCGTCCAGTAGTAAGAGGAGTAGTTATGAACACTGTAGACCATCCCCATGGGGGTGGTGAAGGGAGGGCCCCAATGGGTAGAAAAAAACTTGTAACCCCTTGGGGTTATCCTATACTTAGAAGAAGAAGTAGAAAAAGGAATAAATATTATAATAATTTAATTGTTCATCTCCGTAGTAAATAGGAGAGAAAATAGAATTTGTTTCTTCGTCTGTTGATTTAGTCTAGGCATAATATATTGAAAATTTATTATATTAACGATAAATAATAAATAAAAAGAAAAAGTAAAGCCATTCTATTTCGACAAAAGACCCACACCTAAGCTCTATAACTTTGAGTCCGATATCCCGATCATGATTTTTTTACCTCCAGAGGGAAAGGTCCTTCCTTTTTTGGCCAGTTGTGGGTTAGAAGGGATTCGAACCCTTGACACCCTAGTTCAAAGCCACGTGCTCTAATCCTCTGAGCTACAAGCCCACCCCTTCTCCACTAGATCTATTCTTATGAGTGCCCTAAAAAAGGAACCTTGCCTCTTCCCATCCATTTCGGGTTAAGAAGATGCAAAGGTACCTCTATCTCTTTATAAGAATAATGCATTCTGAGGTGTGAAGTAGGAGAGAAGGGATTTCATAACTGGGGTTTGGAATAAGATGACCTTTTTATTTTTTATTTTCATATTGAAAGAGTAATAATATTGAGGGGTGTTAAGCTTTATATCATCCTGGTGTCAAGCTATTTTTCCACAGGACCTCTCTTACAGTATCATCACTTCAGTAGAGTTTAACCACCAAGTTCGGGATGGATTGGTATGGTTCCTCTATTCCTAGGACACCAGAATATCGAACCATGAATGAAGAAAGGCAAAAGAGAAAGGTATATTTTATTGGCTAGAGATTGTGCTACCCTAATTCTTGATTAGAGGGGATACCAAAGACCTCTGCCCTTTCATCCCTTGGATTAATAGAGAGGGGGCAGAGCTTTTGGTTTTATCATAATATCAATGAGTTAAATAAGAAAGATAGATGGAAAATACCTGATCGAATTGTTCGGGTCATGTAGGAATAAGTTTCAAATCTACCGGTCTATTAAGATGCCTCAGTTGCATGCATCACCGCACTTCCACTTGACACCTATAGTAATGATAAATAGCTCATCTTGCTGTGACCTTCTCTTGAATTCTCAAAACATCTGTCGGTTGATCCCCGCAAGGGCAGAGAACCCATCGCTATCTTGGCTGTTCTATCGAGGGCTCTGGGGAAGTCAGAATAGGAGAACACTCATCTTGGGGTGGGCTTACCACTTAGATGCTTTCAGCAGTTATCCCTCCGTACTTGGCAACTTAGTGTTTACATGGGCATGATAACTGGTACACTAGAGGTGCATCTTTCTCGGTCCTCTCGTATTTGGAAAGTGTTCAGCTCATCGGGATAGAGATAGGTAAAAAAGAAATTTTCTCCATTTATGGTACTTCAGATAAATGCAAGAATTATAACGAATAAGGTATCCGACAGTTATAGTTATAGTAAATTAATAAACAATCTATATAAGAGACAGTTGATTCTTAATCGTAAAATACTTGCACAAATAGCTATATTAAGTAGGTATTGTCTTTATATGATTTTTAATAATATTATAAAGAAAAAAAAAGAAATTGGACAGAAGCCATTCGAGTCTTTTACATGAACTTTACTAGAGAATAAATTCAAGGAGAGTAGAATAGAAATTAGTATGCTAAAATATGACGAGAATACGATTAACTAGTCAAACTGAGAAAAAACGTTGAATAAAAAAAGATTGATTCTCTTTAATTTTTTTCTCTTTATTTTCTTAAGACACATGAAATCTGAATTTTTTGATTTTTTAAAGAAAACATTAATCTATGGGATGATTTTAGGTTGGAATTAGGATCCAATTGAAGAATAGGCTTTTTTTTTTTCTAGTTCTCAGACCAGGATTTCTCACAACCAACTTGCATTATTCATGGAATACGTTTTACTTTCAAGATGCCTTGGTGGTAAAATGGTAGACATGCGAGAATCAAAATCTTGTGCTAAAGAGCGTCGAGGCTCGAATCCTTTTCAAGACATAATATTGAGAATGCTCATTAAATGAGTAATTCAATACGAGATCTCAGATCAAATCAATATTAATATATCGATTCTATTTGAGATCTTGGAACAAGTTCGACAATGGATTCAAAAATCTTGGTGATCTTCTCTATCTAATGAATGGGAGTTCGTTTTGAAATCGGCAGTCTTGTAACCACCTCTGAGTATATGCTTCAATAGGAATTACACAAGGGTAGATTGATACAATAGAAACCTCCAGTAAAATGCCCGCCCGTAACCCAACAAATAAAGTACATTATATAGTCCATTTGAGGAATTGGCGATTACCCATTCAGTGACTTTGGCATTGGATGTTCCCCTAAAAAGGGGGACTATCAGGTCAGGTGAATTTCGGTGAATTCAATAATAGACATCTGTTGTCATTCTAGCCTTCCTTCTCCTTTCAGGGCCTACCCGAAAGAGAATCCAGTACTTCTTGGTCATGAATATTTGAATAGGACAAACGACATCGTGGATATCTTTACTTCAGAACAAAACAATTAGAATTAGGCCCAGTCGACTGGAATGTGTATTATCCATGTAGGGGATCTTCCAATTGAGTAGACCTATCGACTTGAGACGAAGAGAAGGGTTTATCTATTTTATTTAGTTTTTCAATTAAACCAATGATTTGTTATTGGAACAGATAACAACAACCACTATTTCATCTGACATACATATTTTCTAATGGATTTACATCTTTCATTAATGGAAATTTTTTGATGTAGTGAGTAATAGCTCTGGTTATTTGTTGTATAAGAATTATTGCTTAGGCAGTTCATACCATCTATACATAGTGTTTTGATCTAAGATTTTAATTCTTCCATGTTTCTACAGTAACATATTGTTTCATATCCAAAATATGAAAGAAAGAGGTGTTTCCACGACTCTACCACCTAGTGAATTTTGTTCCACTTAATCCTTATTTCATGGCCACATATCTTTTAGGCTAAGGAATGGGAAACCTTTCTCCTATTGCATGAATCCAATTTTCATTTCATCCTAGAAAAGCCATCTTTTTCTCAACAATGCGAAAACGAAAAAGACTTTCACTTTTTTCCTTTCGGGAAGGGAGGGTTAGGAAAATTCTATTAATTGCAGCTTTTTTTAGACCTCCAGGAAAAGCATGAAGAAAGGCTCGAATGGTACGTTCCCTCTATTGCCCCTTTCATTTTGGGGCGATATTTATCCACTATAAACGTTTCCTCGTTTGAGCCTTACCCTTAAATTGAAGGTTAAGGCTATGCCATCCTAAGGTGCTACTAAAGTAAAAGGAAGGATCTTATTAACGTCCATGAATTCCATGAATTATAAATTATAGATCGAACTACCAAATCGGAAAAATTAAGTGCTATTGTATAGCTTTGTATCGGCTAAGTTCATGAGTTGGAGATAAGCCGAGTTGAACCATTGACATCTGCGATAGGGTAAACCACCACCTCTCGGCCCCTTGATTGATTCTACTATAGAGGCCAATGATAGACAATAACTCCCCCTCGAACATAGCTTACAACGTTCATTGTACTGTACTCTCCAAAGAGCAACTCTTCTCAAAAGGTGTTGAGTTGGAATCACATTCTAACTAAGGAT
>JAOXYD010112083.1:0-11436 GCA_028565735.1 Pinacopodium congolense
AACTACTTGATCTTCAAACGTCTCTTGATCTTCAAGCTTGATCATCACTTGAACTTTATCATTTGATCTTTGATCTTTAAGTTCTTGATCATCTAATGCTTGAACTCTTTATCATCTTCAAGATGGCTCTTCTACTTTAGGCTCCACATATATGCTCTTGCACTTTACACATCAACCTATTTTATAAAGCATAAAAGACTTAAACATTAGTAAGAATAATGTTTTGTCATCATCAAAACACATGATTAGAACCACTTTGGTTCAACACCTATCAATCTTAAACTATTAACATATTTAAATTATATGATGAAATGCATGACCATATAATGACCTAAAAGGAATGTAACTAAACGCCTTCCCTGCACTTAAACCACACAATGTCCTCAATGTGGAGAAGGGCCACACATTATAACCACAAATAAAAGAAACATGAAAAGAAAAACAAAAATAATAAGATAAAGGGAAAAAAAACTTATGGGAATTCCAGTGGAGACAATGTGGTGATGGCACTTGAAATCATTTAGATTAAAAAAAATTCAAAAGCTTCTTATTATGATGACATTGTTTTCGCTCCATTTGCTTTAACCGCCTTATCAATTGAGATATTTTTTCATCCATAGAAATGAGATGCCACTCTAAAGTCTTATGGTTGTCTTTCACAATGGATAAAACAGCTTCCCACTCTTCACCCTCTTTATCAAAATCCTCAGAATAATTTTCATCGCCTTGAAGATAGTGGGAGGAAGATGATCCAATGATCTTCTTTTGTGGTAATGTAGCTCTTGTGTTGGGGTTTCAGAGTGCCAAAGAATTCATCTCCACAATCTCAGCACGTTGCAAGTGCGTAAGAGTGAAATACTCAACAAATGCAAGGTTAAACCATTAAGATTAACATTATAAAATTGTTCAACAGTATTAACAATATGCCCCATGCCTAGATAGTTAGGCTTCTTAGTTATCGCTTAATGCAAAGTATGAAAAATGTAATATGCTATGCAAACCTTACGATTTATGTCTATACAGCATAAAAGAAATAGTTCTTTAATTGAACACTTATTGCTTTGAGACTTATTAAAATTACATGACACATAAATTTATGCAAAATTAAATGGGCATGGCTAAGTATGAGGGAGTTGGATGAAGTATGAACATCAAACTTATCTATTCCCATAAGTTTCTTCCAATATGCAACATACTTAAAATCGAGGTAGTTATCATAGGTCTTTGATTTAGGAAACTCAAATATGGTGTTTAAGATATTATGAGTGATATTGCAATCTAATCCATAATTTGTCTAAAGTCTTAGGATAATATTAAATAGTTGTATAGGATTCCAATGTTAATTTGTCGAACACTATATAGTCAAAATGAATGAAAATTTTCCAACCCACCTTTTTACTTCATTGCTCGGCCTTACCGTGCAATCTAATCTCTTCAAGAATTTGAAAATTTAAATGTTTAGGGGCAGCACTAGACTTACCTTTGATTTGTAGGAATTTTGTACCTTTATCATGACTAAAGATTGGAAAAGGAGTACTAAATTTATGAGCTATATCTTGCGTTCTTTATTCAAAAACTACCTTTTTCCCTTTAGATTATTTATTTCCTACAACTTTTCTTCCCTTCGGTGCCATGGGGATGAGTACCATACAAAACTTGTAAAAATAGACACCACAAAGAAGGTAAGATGCAAAAAAAAAAAAAAAAGTGAAAAGTGAAAATAAGAGAAAAAGATGTAGAGAAGATGTGATTCTTGAAGGAAAAAAGTGAAAACCTTGAAGAATTCTAAAAGATTTATAAAAACTTGATGTATAATTCAAGAAAAGGAGATGATTTAAGTGAAAAATAGTTGGAATTAGAGAGGAGAGAGAAAAAGGGGTTGTATTAGTTGAAAATAGGTTTAAAAGGAGAAAGGAAACTAGAGTTTTTGAAAAGAAAAGAGGGAAGGAAAAAAAATTTATAAGAAATTAACAGCGACAGTGATAATGTTGTTACAATGACACATATATTTTAATATTTTTATTTATTATTATATAATTATATATATTTCAATTTTTAAAATTTAATTTAATTTAAAAAACTTTTTGTTAATTTTAAATTTTTTAAAAAGTGTCTATATCTATATACAAATACCAAACTATCAATACTTTAACAACTTTAATAACTTAGAATGAAAAACATCATCAAGACCTTAATTAAACGCATATTTCAAAAATTAGACTAACTACGAACAAAAACATGCTAAAGTTAAGGTCATTATCTTAATTAATGCTAAATTTGACAAGAGTAAATAAGGGAAAGGAAGAATATCACTTCTATTTCATGTGAAAGTATGCCTTTGAAGTATAGCTTGCATCTCTGACCATTCACTTTAAATGTTTCGGCCTTTTGTCCTCCAATTCCAATGCTCTGCGTTTGAATACTTGGATGACTTTAAATGGGTCGCTCTAACGAAACTTCAGCTTTCTTAGAAAATAAACAAAGTCAAGAGATAAATAATAATATATGATCATCGATTTTGATTTCCTTCTTTTTGACGTGAGCATCATGCCACTTCTGCACTCTTTCTTTGTATATTTTGGCATTCTTATATGTATCAAATTACAACTTCTCCAATTCATTGAGTTGCAATAGTCTGGTCTCACTAGTTACTTTACCATCAAAGTTTAATGCTTTAGTAACCTAATACATTCAAATCTCTAACTCTACTGGTAAGTGGCAAGCTTTTTCATAGATAAGACGGAATGGAGTGGTACTTATAGACATCTTGAATGCAGTTTGGTATGCCTATAACGCATCATCAAGCTTTAGTGCCCAATTTTTCTTTGAATCGTTCACTTATTTCTCTAAAATACGCTTTAACTCCCTATTCATTACTTTAACTTGGCCACTTGTTTGAGGATGATAAGGTGTAACTATTTGATGGTAAATTCTATATAGCTTGAGCATAACTTCAAGGGGCTTGTTACAAAAGTGCACTCCTCCATTACTGATGATTTCCCTTGATACTCCAAACCTGTTAAATGTTCGTTTAATAAATTTCTGCACGACCTTACCATCATTGGTTGGAGTAGCTACCGCTTCTACCCATCGAGAGACATATTCCACACCAACTAGGATATACGTATTGCCCGATGAATGGTCGCATGAAATCAATTTCTCATGCATTGAAAACTTCCACTTCTAGAATGTTGAAGGGTGACATCTTATCTTGCTTTAAAATATTTCCTACAAGTTGACGTCGATCGCAATTCTTGACATACTCATGTACATCCTTAAATAACCTAGGACAAAAGAAATTGTATTCTAGCACTCAAGCTGTAGTCTTATTAGCTCCATAATGACTTGTATAAGATGAATTGTGACATTGAGTTAGGATTTCAAGCATTTCATTCTCAGGAACACACCTACGAATCGGTTTATCAACACATATCTGTTGGCCCTAAATGACACCTAGGAGGGGGTGAATTAGGTTTCAAGAAAATTTTAATAAAGAACACAAGAATAAAATTAATAATAAATTGCAAAAGGTAAATAAATAATTATGAAATAAATAAGATAAAAAATACTTGTAATTATTGAAAGTAAGATAAGAAATACAAATGTAAAATTAATTACAACTTACACACCTTTTAGGCTTAAGAATAAACCACTTTTCTTTTTCAAGACTAAAAAATAACCTCTCTTCTTTTTTCTATAGCTCAAGAATAAACTCTCAAATTCTTTTTATAGGCTTAAGAATAACCTTATAAATTATTTTATGGCTCAAGAATAACCTCACAATAAAGAAATAAACCTTATACTTACTTCTCACAAGACTCAAAACAAAATGCTTAGAAAGTTATATGCTTGTTTTTTGGACTCGATATGCTCAATTGTAATTTATGTAATGCTCCTTACTTCTTCTCCCTTTTATACAGTAAAATGAAGTAAATAACCATTGGAGCACATTAATCTTCAATCTAACCATTGTCTAATATGAGTGATTATTTTATAAACTTTGTGACCGTTGTTCAAATCTTTTATCTGTTGAGAAGTATGACCGTTGTGAATAATCTGTTGTGAAATATTCTTTGTTTAGTCGACCGATGGTCATATTCGATCGACCGATAGCTTTGGTCAGTCGATCAATGTTAGTTCGGTTAGTTGATCTCCTCAACATGTTCATTTATTGGACCAATCTCCATGATTCGGTCAATCGATCTGCCTTTAGTCGGCCGATGCTCCCTTCATTACTGGTATTCGATCGACCTATCCTATTTTATCCAGACAATCAACATTTTACTCAAATGCTCTATTCAACTTATCTTTATACACACTTAAACAAAAATATCAATAACAAAGATGTTTTTTCATCATCAAAATAAGGTGGAACCTCATTTGGTCCAACAATATCTTACATAAGATTTGCTCATCCCACAAATATTGAGTACACTCAAACAAAAATTCCTTTTTTTTGTTGATAACTTAAGTTAGGGGAAGGATATCACCAGCTATGTAATTCGCTATATCAGTAAATCATGGAACAAAAAGTCTGTTTACCAACATTAAGGATTCATTGGGGAAGTGTTCATTAATGTCTTCGCTTGATTGCCTCTCCCCATGTCTAGGCGTGATAAGTGGTCCGTCATTATATTCTCTACCCCATTTTTGTCTTGTATCTCTAAGTTGAATTCTTGTAGAAGTAAGACCTATCATATGAGTCTTGGCTTGGCATCGTTTTTAGAAAATAGGTACCTCAATGTTGCATGGTCAGTATAAATCACCTTCGAATCTAACAGATATAAGAGAATTTTGTCGCATGTAAAAACTACAGCTAGCAATTCCTTTTTGGTAGTTATATATTTCAATTAGGCTCCTATTAAGGTCTTGCTGGTGTAGTAGATAACATGTAGTAGCTTTTTCTTTTGTTGTCCTAGAATGCATCCCAATACTTGGTCACTAGCATATCACGTGATCTTGAATGGTAGGGACCAATATGGTGAAGTTAGAATTGGTGCAGATATCAATGTTGTCTTTAACCTATCAAAAACATTTAAACAGTTAGTGTTGAAGTGCAAAAGTGCATCTTTAACTAACAAATTAGTAAAGAGTCGAGCAATAAGAGAGAAGTCTTTGATGAATCAATGATAAAACCCAGCATGTCCTAAAAATACTCTAACACCCTTGAAGTTACTTAGTGGCAGAAGCTTCTCGATAACCTTTGTTTTGGCTCTATCCACCTCTATGCCTTTACATGAAATCTTGTGCCCCAGAACTACGCCTTTGTGCACTATAAAGTAACACTTCTCCTAATTGAGGACCAAATACGACTCTTTACATCTTTGAAGAACTATATCCAAAATTTTCAAACATTTATCAAAGGAACTTTAAAAAACTGAGAAATCATCCATAAACACTTCTATTATGTCCTCAATCATATTTGTGAATATGGCCATCATGTGTCTTTGAAAAGTAGCTGGGGCGTTGCAAAGGCTAAAGGGTATTTTTCTATAGGCAAAGGTCTCATAGAGACAGGTGATTGTTATTTTCTTTTGATTATCTAGATATATGAAAATATGATTGTAACTTGAGTAGCCATCCAAAAAATAGTAGAAGGCATGCCCAACCACTCTCTCAATCATCTAATCTATGAAGGGTAGGGGAAAGTAATCCTTCTTAGCCGTGGTGTTAAGTTTTCGGTAGTTAAAGCAAACCCGTCAACTTGTGACTGTTCTTGTGGAGATTAATTACCCGTTGTTGTTTTCAATCACTGTTATGCCCCCTTCTTAGGTACATATTGTACCAGGCTCACCCATTTACTATTGGAGATGTGATAGATAATCTCGACATCTAAGAGTTTAACTACATCATGTGTGGGTTCAACCTCCTTTGTCTCTCCTTCGATGTTCTGTATCCTTCTTCTAAGTTGATTCTATGCATCACTACACTTGTATTTATCCCTCTTATATTTATAAATCTCCATCTCATGGCTTTCATTCACTTATTTATAATGTCTACCACCTTCTTCTCTTACTCATTCAAATGATTAGAAATAATAATCAGTAGTGTTTGGCCTTCACCTAGAAAGGTATATTTAAGATGGTCTGGTAAAGGCTTCATCTCTATGCAGGTGGTATCTTACTAGATAGTGGAGTAGGTGCTTCAGTTCGAATCAAAGGCTCGTCCTTCGGTATTTCACCCGACTCCTCTTCTTCTTTACTCACTTCATAATTTTCTTTCTTTTCTTCTTCAATACTATTCCTCTCCACTTCTTGTGCACATTCATCCACCACGTTGATTTTTGTACAAACTTCCCTCAGGTGGAATTTTCAGAGTCTTACTCATGCTAAACTCCACTTGTTCGTCACCAATATGAAAAACCAACATGCCATTATGAATGTCAATCAAAGCTCTTCTCATGTTCATGAATGACCTTCTAAGAATTAGTGGATAGTTCCTATCTTCCTCAAAATATAATACAACAAAGTCCACTAGAATAATAAACTTATCCACCTTCACCAACACTTCCTCTACTACTTCAAATGACTTATTTATCGATTGATTTGCCATTTGTATCAGCATCGATGTCAACTTCATATCTCTAAGTCCTAATTTCCTAAAATAGATAATGACATTAAGTTAATAGTAGCATTAAGGTCACACAAACTCTTTGAAAATTCTAAATTACTAAAAATATAAGTGATAGTAAAACTTGTTGGATCCTTCAACTCGGATGACATATGATTAGAGATAATTGAACTACAGCTCTCGGTTAGAGACACCATCTAATTGGTTCGATAGGCTATCCTTGAGGACCTTGGCATATTTTGGCATGTTCTCTAGCTCCTCCACAAAGGATAAGTTAATCTACAGCTTATTCATCTTTTAAAAAAAGTTTTCAAACTACGCATCCATCTGGTTCTTCTTTAACCTTTGTGGGAAAGGGATCTTCGGAGTATATGGAGGTGGTGATACATGTGGTTTCTCTACATCCTCCTCCTTCTTCTTAGGGACGTCATCCATAGGCGGGGTTTCCTCTTCCTCCTTTAGGTCTTATAACTCCTTATTACTCCTTAACTTGATTGCCTTTAATTACTCTCAGGGGTTGGATTCAGTGTTGCTGGATAAGCTGCCTGCATTCTTTATGGATAAAGCAATATAAAGTTGACCGTCTTTGACCTCTAAGTTATGTATAGAAGAGGCATGGTTTTTAACTATCTAATCAAATTTAGTTTCCATCCTCTTCTGGCTCTTATCCTGATTATAGAGCTTTGAGCTGAGCACATCCATAAACATGTTCATTTTTTACTCCAATGACCCTAACCTATCTTGTTGGGAGCTTGGTGATTCTTATTTTCATATTGGTTCCTACACTATTATTATAAGTATTCGAATAAGGATTGTTAGCTGACCTCCCTTGTGGTGCTCCCATGTAGTTGAATTATTCTATCTCATTGCTAGTTATCAAGAAACACTCTATAGTTACATGACTCTCTTGACCATACAATTCGTCCTCATGTTCTACTACTTTAAATGATTACAACGAATTAGCCTACAAACTATTTAATTGTTTGGCTAAAGCTGACATTTGAACTTGTAAGGCAGTCACCAAATCCATGGTAATGAAACCCTTCTACTCCTTAAGAGATGGTTGCCTACGCCTTTTTGTACTCTACAAGCAACTATTATTTTCATCTCTTCTAGCAGGTCATGAGCTGCATTTATTGTCTTTCGCATTAAAGATCCCCCAACCGCTGCATCTATAGTATCTTGTGTCTGTGTGATAAATCTGTTATAAAATGTTTATAGCAAAAATTCCCTTAGTAGATTATAGTGGGGGAAACTATTTTGTGGCTCCTTGAACCTTTCCCATCCTTCATATAAATACTCTTTTTTGCTTTGCTGAAAATTTGTTATCTCCTTGATGATTCTAGTAGTCTTTCTTATTAGAAAGTACTTGTTTAGAAAGGATTGTACTAGTTGCTCCCATGCCATAATATTCTTTAGATTTAGAGAGTTTATCCAAGTCTTACTCAGTCCTTTAGAGTAAAAGGAAATAACCTCATCCTTGTGGAGTCTTTTGATAGGCCATTATATTTGAAAGGTGTTGTAGATTTCTAAGAAGTTAGCTAGGTGAGCATTCAGATAGTCATTGGCCAAGCTATAGAATTAAACATTCATCTATAGCATGTTTAATAGCGCCGATTTGATCTTAAAATTATTGGTTTTTTCATTTATATTTATATTAATTTATATATATTAGTTTATATATATATTTCTTATATATATTTCTCTTATGTATATATTTCTCTTATTATTATTATTATTATATTTTATCTAAAAATATATCTAAAAATATAGCTATTCTAAAAATAATTAGAGTCTATTTAGATAAAAAAATGAATATACAAAATTTTAATAAGTGTAAAAACGAGAGATCTAGCAACAAGAAGAAGGGAAAGGATTGAATAGAGGAACTCCTAAACGTTTGGCTATCTCAGATATGTCGATATCAATGGTGTCTCATTATTTCGATGAATCATTTCTTCGGATTGGTCAATTAAATACTAGACAATAAAGGGGCCGATTTGAAAATAAATGATTTGCGTAAAATATTATTCTCATTAGACTTAAACCTAAAAGAATAAGGGAAGGATTCAGACAATTTTATAGCCTGTACCCTAGTAAAGAGACCTAAAATAAGAGATTAATTGGGGGGATTTTTTCCTATTCTTATATCATAAAATGATAGGGATATTTTCATTCCTTGTCAATTCTTTCTAGTATTTTATATACCACAGAAATAAGGAATAGAAAATCTCTATTAAGTAACGGTTTAACTGGTAGAATAAAGTTATTTATTGTTATGTGATTTGATACATTGTGGGTAGTAACGTTACAGGTCTCATGAAGTTCATGAGAGTTCGTTGCTACTCATCTTGATTCCGGTCTCCGCCATTGTTCTAACTAGAGATTCTTGGTGCTTTACTTTCCAAAGTTCTCTTTCGTGCTTGATGATGTCTAAAATTTTGGTGTCGTCTAGCTTGTTTGAACTCCTAGTTACTCTTGTGTTAATGTACTTGCAATCACAAAAGAAAAGTGTTAAAAATCCTTAAATAAAAATAATCCAAATAAAATAAGATGCTAAAATAACACTCCCTAGCAACGACACCAAAAACTAATTTTAGTTACACTGCAAGTATACAGGTCGTAACTTATAGTATAACTAATATGGATCTCACGAGGATTGATTCTAAACACCTAACAATCTTAGTTACAATTTTTTTAAGATAAAAAAAGGGTTTAGAAACTGAAAATTAAACTATCGAAACTTGAATGAATGTAATTGCAGAAGAAAGCAAAACAATGAAGATACTTAATAGTGGAGACTTAGGGGTTGTTCTATTCTTGATTATTTTCCTTTTACCCTATTGATTTAATTATGTTTGATCCTAGATATCCTATGGTCTGATTACCCTCTCTCAAGATCTAATCAATTAATCCCAATTGAAATACTTAAAAACTGAGTTATAACCTCTCAGTTCATAATACTACTCCAAAACAATGCAATTGGATTTAAAGCAATCCTAAGGACAATTAGCAAATAATTAAAATATCTCTTCAATCACCTATTAATTAGTTAATTGCAGGTCCATTAAGATACCAACTCTTGTTGAACACCCTAATTCAAATCAATCAAAACAATCTCTTGATTTGAAGTGATTATAAGTTCAACAATTAGCACAAACAACTATACATTAAATTAATATAGTAAAAATTAGATAAAAAATTTAAGAACAATCACTAAAATAGATTTAGAAATCCATAATCATGTTCAAAAAAATAATATTCAGATTAAACATCAAGAGGAAAGCAAGAGAAAAGAAAAAAACTAGTGACGATGATGATGGCCCTCTTTGCTGGAAAATTTGGACAAACCTTGTTAAATCTTGATTATTTTCTTGGTTCTTTAGTCTCTCCACTTTTTTTTCTTTCAAAATCCTCTATTTTTGTTTTGGATGTATTCTAGGGTCAGAATTGTGGCTTCTATGGTTCCTCACGTCTTCTTTAGTCCAAAAACTTATAAAACACGTCTTTCACACGTTTTGCCATATCATCTCACCACATCAGCTTTTTCAACTTTGACCTCTACTTGGTTTTTTCACTGTATCTTCATTTACAGACATTCAAATGCCTTGAAATTAGATATGTAAGCTCCTCACATGTTGCTCTAGCTTCTTGTAAAATTTCATAATATTATAAGTTTTATAAGTGAACTTAATGCCTTCAAAAAATTAGTTGTATCAAATCTAGTGCTACCTTGAGCTTCATTTGTTACCTGGACATCCAAATATCAAAGTGCATCAACCCAAATAAGCTTATATTTTTCCCTTAAATACTAAAAAACAAAAAGAAATAATCTAATACCTAAAAGATAATGAAAAGAATGTAAAAGTTCTTATGATCTAAGTTTAAAATATACAAACAATACTTAAAATACTTAAAAATAGTCTAAAAATATAGTTTGAAATGTTAGATTAATTAATTAATCTAGGTGGCCCATGTACTTTATAATTTGAGTCTAATAGAAGGAGCCTAAGATGATGGTTATTGGGCATTTAAGCTATTGGGCTCAAATAGGTCCAAGACCCTTTCCCTCACTCTTTTAAACAGAAAATATTACAGTTGTTTTGAATAATCAAATTAAAAACAACAGACAGAATTGTTTTCTACCATATGAGAAAAACGTATAGAAGAATAAGAAGTTGAGAGGGAATAAACTTTATCAGAACAGGCATTATGGATTCAGGTTTTAGTTTCTTCAATTAAGTGTTAATCCTGATTAAATGTTTTCAGTTGGTATAAGATCCTTGTTATTGTCTTTGGTTGTTTTGAAAATGTTTCAGTGTTTTCTGATTTCATCTAGTTTTCCTTGAATTTTGGTTTTGATGTGTTGACTGAATTGTTATTTGAGAATTCGTTAGTTTCAATTGGCCATGGTGATTCTATGAAACTTAAAGAAATACCATAAGTGTTTTGGCTTGGAAGAATTGAAAATTAATTGTGAACAACGATGCCTGTTTCTATCGTTACTGTCTTTTGCTTGCGTTATTTAGAATGGTTTCTATTTTTTTTCTGTCGGCCCTGGTCTATGGCTTTATAGTTTTGTGTTTGTTTATGAAGAAATGGTTATGAAACATCTGTGGACAAACCAAGATTTAAGGCGTTGCCAGTTCTGGTGCCATAGGGGAAGAAATGGTCTGTAAAATAGATAAAGACTAATTTTCTTCTTTATAGACATAAATCGAACAAAACTCAGATGAACCTTTATAGTGAGAAAGAAAAACTCAGATTTGTGTTTTTTGACAACCAAATGGATGATTAGAGTGGTTTTAATCATTCAAGACTTGGGAAAGGTATGGTTTTGGTGTAAAAACCATAAAGAAAATGAAA
>JAOXYD010112094.1:0-25156 GCA_028565735.1 Pinacopodium congolense
GTTTTTGGATGTTTTTAGGACCTAGAGAACTCCCTACTTGGTGCCAGCAGACAAGGGAATTCATTAGTTTCTTGCCAAAATCGCAATCTTGGAGATTTGAGGTTGATATTGTTGACTCTGCCCATCAACAGCGGGCTGAACCGATGCATAACGACAGGCTATAGGATTCTGTTGATGGTCGAATTCTGTCTCCTTTAATGATGGGCTATTCATCCTTCAACGGTGGTCCAGTAGGGTGTTATTGATGGACAGAAATGAGACACTTTCTTCTAACTTTAGGTCCAATCTCCATCTTTATGCTCCATCCTACAAATTAAACATAATGACATATGAATTGAACATTTAAGCACTGAATTAGGGTTAAATTAGCATGAAATAACATCCAAAACTACTATAAATTTAACCCTTAACATCCATACATACTATAAACCTAGTTCCAAGTAAGTAAACTTTGCATAAATCAAGATAATGCACCACCATTAGCATCTCTTTTTATAGGTTGAGTATTACTGCTCTTAACTATTGATTTCTCTACTCTCAGATATAATTAGATGACCTTCTTGCATTAGGGCTCTACCAATGACTTTGTCTAAAGCATCTACACGAGAAGATCAAACTCCAGCAACTTTAAAGTAGGTTTGGTTTAAATGGCACATTTTAACTTCTCGAACGATTTTTAGCATGTATCTGTCTAACATCACTCTTGCTTCTTCAAAATATTGGTCAAATGTGCTACTTCTCTAATATATCCCCCAGTGAATTTTTTATATTAGTTTTCCAAGCTAATAAAACTCCACAATTCCCATACCATAGTAGGAACTTGCCAATCAACAATTGCTTTTATCCATCCTCAAGTGATCCTTGCTCACCAAGTAACCCAAAAATCTTATCTCTAGATGGGAAAACTCACACTTCTCTATCTTTGAATAAAATTTATACTTCCTCGACCATTTGAGTACTTGGTTCAAGTGCTCTACATGCTTGGCATATTAGTACTATAAACAACTATATCATATAGATATACCAAGACAAAATCATTGAGAAAGTCATACTACAAATCAGTTATGATATTACAAAATATCGTAAGTACACTTTTCAAACTAAATTGCACGACTCGAAATTCATATGACCCATACCAAGTCATGAAAGTAGTCTTGTACTCATCTCCTTCAGTGATCCACAATGACAATTCCCACTTTAAAGATCTAACTTGATGAAAACTACAACCTTTGACAATCTTTCTATCATATCTTGAACTAAGGGTACAAGAAATTTATTTTTAGCTATTATATTATTCAAGACTCGATAGTCCATATAAATCAATAATGCTTTATCTTATTTCTTTTAAAACAATAATGAGGTATCAAAAGGGGTTTTAGATGATTGACGAACCTTTCCCCTAATAACCCATTCAACTATTTATAAAGCTCCACTAAATCTAATGAGCACATTCTATATGGTGCATAAGTAAGAGGGATTGCACCGACCTTCTTGATCTTACGATCGATCTCATGATGAGAGGGAAGAGTCTTAGGAAACTATTTTTTCATCATATCTTGAAATTCCCTTAATTACTTTCAAATCACATTTGGGATTTCCACTTCATGGTTCTTTTCAATCTCCCACACAGTCACAAGATAGGTCTCCATATTTTTCCTCAATCCATTCTCAATGCTCGTGATCAATACATGTGCTACTACTATTGTCTTATTTTTCATTCAACTATTGAATCTACAATAGTTCATATGAAAAGAATTTTATTCATTTATGTAAGATATATGGAACCAAAGACGAGGGTGAATCGGGTATTAAAAAAAATTCTTCTAAAGAAAATTATTTAAGTCACTTAAACTAATGTTAACTATATGCCACTTCTATTTGCAAAATCTTTATCTACTATACGAAGGCTAATAATTTAATTAGTTATAAAATAAACATAAGTGCATAAATATAAAGAGAAAAGGGAAAAAAAGAGACACAAGGAGAGGTTTAGAGATGTCTACTTTCTATTACATTCAATTCCTAACAAATATTGCTGAGAATTTTCATTATAATTAAAATTCAATTACAATCTTCTTTCATTAAGGAGGAAAAGAGCAACCTGTCATTAATCTTACTTCAAGGATGAAGAGTAATGTACATACAATCTTGTTCTAAATGGGTCGAGAGATACCCTTACAAATCTTATTTTAAATAAGTGAAGAGTAACCCTTAAAACACAACCAAAATTCATAGATTTAATTCTTAAAATAGCCCCTAACTTCAAGCTCTCTAATCCTAATTAACGCATACCTAAATTTCAAAATACCTTGATCAAAATCAATACATAAAAGGGACTCGTAATGTAGCTTATGTAGCACTAACACTCAATGCATTCATTAATGCTCATTCAATGTCAAACACTACATAAAAAAATTTCTAACTTGTTAAAAAATCACAAATAAATCAACTCTTCCTTATTATAAGTGAAGAGCAACCTATTAATAATCTTTTTAATGGTGAAGAGAAGCCCATTACTTAATTAACAATTAACATAAACTAAATTCCCAAGTTATCATACAAATGTATACAGGCAATGGTGTTTCATTTTAAGCTAAAAAATATATAATTTAAACTTTCTAGGTACAAAAATTAAACAAGATAAACCTCCTAAGAGCTAAACAACCATAACCATGTTGATCAAGACAACAACAATGGATTTAAAATATAAATGAATAAGACTAAACAATATTTACTGAAGTAAAATGATATAGCTCAATAAATAATCAATTCTAATCTTTTAAGGACACAAAATTATATTAATAAACTCCTAGATTTTTAATAAGCAATCAAAACAATAGATGGAAACAATAAACACAAACATATGACTCGAAAAAATAAGATTGAATCAATGGAAACATAAAAGTTTACAATATGACAGTGTTTCAATTTTAGCTTAATAAACTAATGAATCTAGCCTTCCAAGAACACACATTCAACACAATAAACTTCTTGGAGGCTAAACAAATCAATTCAAAATAGATTGAAACAATGAAAATGAAAACAAAGCCTAAAAAAATAAGATTGAATCAAAGAAAACACTAAACTCATAAACTTGAGCAATATGGCTTTGTAGGATTATAACTAACTCAAAATGGCATCAAGATGATGTCCAATAAATTAAAACTCTCTTGAAGGCTTAAATAGACAAACTTTGATGGATTGAATGCATAGAAAATGGATTAGAGTCATAAAGATTGAATATTGAAAGAGATGAAGTATAAGAAACTTGAAAAACTTGATGTATATGACTTTCTAAGCTTAATTCTCTCTAAAAAGCATTTATTGTTAAAGACAAATGACTTAAGAGTGTTAGAAATAAGGTTCTAAAGCTGAAATAGTCGTTGAAATAATTGAATAGCAATTGGGAATTATTAAACATTAGGATATATGTTAAAAAAAGACTATTTTGCATATGGACATCAATGATAGTTTCATTGATTATTAATGGTATCGTTGTACATCTTATACAACCGTCGTTAATGTCTAAAATAGGGATTACAACAGTTGTTTGCTTGATTACAAAGCACAACGAAACCAACATTATAGATCGTTCTTAATGACCCATAAAAAAACACTTCAAAACTTGACCAAAAACGTTTCTAACTTTTAAATGTTGCGAAATATCATAAGCAAATTCAACTTAGTTTCAAAACATTTTTTAGGGCTATTAAAAATTGAAATTAATCTAATTAACTTTAATATATTCAAACACATACAAAAAAACTTAAACAACTTTAATCAAGTTATAAAACACCAATATGAAATTCTAAATCAATTCCTAATATGTTAATGTAGTAATCAAATTCAACTAAGTTTTAAGGCTTAGATCAAAATTCTGAATGCAACTATTTATGCCAATGTAACATGCAAAATTGAGTCTTACCAAGCATTGATTAATATCAAGTTAAAAGTACATACCAAAACACATTTGTACACCTAACCAAACTTGATCTTATTTCTTGATCTTCACTTTAACTCTTCAATACTTGCTCCAATCTTAATGAACGCTCTTCTACCTTAGGTTCTAGCATATATCCTTGCATATTTTACCTCAAACTATCATTCTAACAAGTCAAAACTAAGACATTAGTAAAAAGAATACTTTTTTCATGTGTTTTGAATCTCTCTTGGTTCAACAAGATCCCCCTTTTTGACACTAACATAATTTTTTATATTAAGAGTAAATAAAATGCAAGACACTTCATATAAGTGCACCATGCATTATGAAATGATGTCCCCTCTCACCCCCTTATACTTGAACTCATATCACTTCTTAATATTACACTCTTCTCTCCCCCTTTTTAACATCACTAAAAAGAATATCAATTTTTAACAAAAGTACTTGCTAAGCGCATTCCATTTTAAAAAAACATATCACTTGTAAAAATATACCATTAGAAACTAATATAGAGATTGATACCATTTGTAAGAAAAGGACATTACTTGTTATTGAAAAGTGCTCATAATACCACTTGTAAATTATATCAATTGTAATTGAAAAATTCTCATACTTAAGAAAAGAATTCTTATAAAAAAATCTAAACTCTCTTCCTTAAACCCACTGTCCCTTAATTCATGCATCTTGAAAAATATCTTTCTAACACGTCAAAACTAAGACATTAGTAAAAGAATGCTTTGTCATGTGTTTTGAATGTTTCTTGGTTCAACAAGCTCCCCTTTTTTGATAATAACAAAATATGTGATATTAAGAGTAAATAAAATTCAAAACACTTCATGTAAGTGCACCATGCATTATCAATGATACCCCCTCTTTATACTTAAAACTCATATTAATTCTTGATATTACACTACTCTCTCCCCCTTTTTAATTTCACTAAAAAAAATACCAGTTGTTAACAAAAGTACTTGCTAAACACATACCATTTATTAAAAAATATATCACTTGTAAAAAGATACCATTAGTAACTAATATATAGAATGATACCATTTGTAAGAAAATGATATTACTTGTTATTGAAGAGTACTCATAATACCCCTTGTAAATTATATCAATTGTAATTGAAAAGTTCTCAAACTTAAGCAAAGAATTCCTACAAAAAATCTAAACTCTCTTCCTAAAATCCACTCCTGCTTAATTCATGCTTCTTGAAAAATATATCAATTATAAATAATACTCTCCTAAATGTATGCAATTATGCACCATGGGACAATAAAGCATAAAAAGGGATGAATGCATCATAAAATGCATCATAAAACATATAGCATGCATCATTATGCTTACAAAAAACATATTTTCTTACATTATGCACAATATGCATGTAAAACACTTGTTATACATCTTTACGCACCAAAAACACACATATTGCATATTTCACATCAGAACACACACTTATGTATTTGTTTTGCATCAATGAGACATATATCTTATATACTATGCATATTTATCATGAAAAATCACATATTATGCATTAAAATCATATAAATTGCTGAAAATAAAAAATTCACATATTCTGCGTATCATGCATCCAAAGCACATATTTCTCATAATATGGCATGTTTAAAATCAAAACATGTTTATTAATATGACTAATAAATAATGGAATATCATATATCCTTCTAAACTCATGTAAAGACAATTGCAATATGCTAAATGATATACTCCTCATAAACAAATGCATTCCAAAACATTTAATCACCCAAGGAGGGAAGTAATCATAAAAATGATTTTTAACACATATGATAATTTCAAACATGATATCACTTGTAAATATGATACGAATTTGTAAGAATATACCAATTATAAATGAGTATGAAATGAATTGTAGATTATGCCAATTGTAATGCATCAATGAATATGATACCAATTATGACTTATAAAGTAAATGGTAAAAATTGTAAATGACACTAATTGTAGATCATACCAAATGTAAGTGATGCCAACTGTAATGTTTAAACTATAATGAAAATTTTCTTAAACATATGCAATATCATTTTTCAAATCATACAATAATTGAAATTTGATGTACTAAATTAAAAAATTAAAAACAACATAAGGTCTCCCCCTAAGAACATGAAATCCATTTTTCCACCAAAAACATATAAACCTAAGTCAACAATCTCAAATGATTCATATATCATCAAAGTACATAGTAAGCTAGATCCAATTAAATAAGAGCATAAAATACCTCCTTTTGCATCACCTCTTTATATCAAATTTGTATTCTTCACTTGGTTTAAAAATTTTTCTTTGATAAGCTCTTGTGGGGCCTTCATGGTGATCTTTTCACTTCCCACTTCTAAGTGGGTGATAGCACCTGTTCTTTTGCTTCTATACTTGACACTAAATTTGAACTAATGAATATTGACCTACAAATTAAAGAAATAATGGATTCTAGGTACCCACATTATTTTGGATCTATGGGGTTAATCTTTGTAATCCACATTTGCAAAAGTTTTCTAATCATCCTATATTTAATAACATAAAAGTTTTCTATATGTCTAATCTTACCACAAAAATAACAAGTAACATGTCCATTATATATATGGTCATAACTATGATTTTTATGTATAAAAGCATTGTTCCTATCAAAATGAACTCTCCTAGAATTGAACTTATGGATATGAGGCATGTGAGAATGAAAGTTATCATTATGGATAAAATGAGACCTAAATGCATTTTTAGGTCTTTTCACCCTAAGTTTCCTTCTTTGGTGAAGTTTTAGCCTAATATATGAATAAAACATGGGGCTAGAATGAGCATATAGGTGATTATGGATGCAAGCATATGCATATGGGGACTATATGGATGTGTTGGCTAATTTTGCCTCCTATATGATCTAACATTATGTATATTCTTCTCTTAAAGAAAGTTCCTCCTAGGTTGTGAGTATGAAAAGCTCTTACTGTTAGGATCATGTGTATAAGAAACTTGAAAAATTTAGAAGCATATTGCTTAACATTAAGCCTAAATGCATCATTAGATGATTTCTCATTCCTAAAGAAATTATAACTATTTTTGGGTACATAAGCATCCTTCCTAGCTTTAATCCTAGATGTATACATAAATGCATGATAACCATTCCCAGAATATGTTTTAGATATAGATACATCATTTTCTAAAGATTCTTTAGGCATAATCTCATCTTTTATATTTTTTTTCCTTATAAAAAATGGTTTTATCATCATTAGAACCACTTTTATTAACAAATCCTAAACCATGTCTATCAAAAGAAATTTTTTGAGCTTGTATCATGTAATCTAGTTTTTCCTTGCCTTTTATGAACTTAGACAATGATTTCTTAAAGGCATCAACTTCCTTTTTTAAACGAACATTTTCATTTGTTAATTATTCATTATCATATTTATGAGTACCGACAATCACACTGTTAGATTCTATCATGTCATTCATCTTATTCTTTAATCTATCAATTTCTATTATACGTGCATTCCTAGATTTTAATATGTCATGCATTTCACTTTTCAACTTCTCATTCTCATGCAGACATTCGTCCAAATTATTCTTCAAAGATCCATTCTCATTGGCCAACCTATCACTTTCTATCATACGCTCATTCAATTTCTTCAAAACTCCCTTATGCTTGGAAGAAAATTTCTTTCTTTTCAATCTAACAAGTTTAAAATACTTAACCAAATCATCATTTAACATTAAATCATTCTTAACATCATCATCATTATTAATATTGGAGTTAGAATGAGAAGCTATTGATGTGCATATAAGCGTTGATAATTGTGTTTTTGTATGTGTTTTTATAAGTGTTTTGCATGTGTTTATTGCATGTTATATTGTTTTTATTGTGTTTTAATATTTATTTTGTGTGTTTTTGTTTAGTATAATTTTAATTATTGTTTTATTTGTGTTTAGTATTAATTTGGAGTAGGTTTTGTTTATTTAAGTGTTTTTATTTGTGTTTTGTGTTTTCATTATTATTTAATTATTAATGTTGAGTTAGAATTAAATTTATTAGTGTATTTATTTATTGTTTAGGTAATTAAAATTTTAAAAAATTAAATGTGAAAAGAAAAAAAGAACAAAAAATCAATTCAGTAGGCCAGCCCAGTGTCCAGCCCACCTCGCTTCTAGCTGCTCTAGCCCAGACACCTGCAGACTCGCCCCAGCCAAAGTCCAGCATCCAGCCTGCGCGCAAGACCCAGCAACTGAAGCTAGCAAGTCCATCCCACAAGCCTCGACCCGCACGTGCGACCAGCCATTCGCCTCACTCCACTTGCCCACGACCCGCTTGCCTCTAGCCTGGTTTGCCTTTCGCATGCCCTAACTCCTCCGCATACGGCTTGGATCGCGTAGCCCCTACCCACCTGGACTCTTCTCCTAGATCGCACACTTGGGCCACCCATCCAATCCACTCCCTTTGTCTAGCCGCTAGCCTCTCCTCTCCTCCTGGACCCAACTCCTCTTTAATGCCCAGCAACCTGTCTCTTGCAATCCAGGCTCCCAGCCTCCTCTCTAGGCCTGACCAGCCAGCAGTAGGCCCTCTCTTCTCTATAGCCCAGCAGCAGAGGACAACCCTAGATGGAAAAAAATAGAGGACAACTTAAGGATATAGCAATTCGGATAGATTGAAAAACAGAATAGGGAGGAGCAGAACAGAAAAAAATCAAACAGGAATACCGTAGCAACTCAGCAAACATGGAGGAAAAAAAAAAAGAGAACAAACGTCGGAGAAAAGGGAAGATAGAGAGGAGTAGCAGTCATTTTTTAGTAGCCAAGCTCCAAACTACTCTCCATGCCACGAAATCTTAAGAGTTCTTTCAATATTTATTTTTTTAGATTTATTTTATTTTATATCTTTTTTTTCTGGAAAATATGGATATGATTGAACTTATTTCTATTAGTATGTGTGGCTAAAATATTTTTAGGATTTGTTTTTTGAATTATTTGGGACCCTTTTGTTATTAATTTAATTTTTATAAATATTTGTATTGTTTATTGTACTTAAACCCTACAACAAATCGAGAGAGTGAGTTGGGTAATTTATGTTGGATGTACAATGAGAGTTGGCATTTAATAGACCTATAGATAATAAGATATTAATTTATTAGGAATAGATTTTGACAAATTAATATACTGCCTATAAGATAGCTTCATATCTAGTTAAATGTTTATGAAAGGCTTTGCATGTCGAGAGATCCCAAAGTTAACAGATTATTAAGCTAGTGACATTTAGTTGAACCTTGAGAGAAGGTACCTAAAATATTAGGAAATCTTAGGCTAAATATAAATTAGATTAATTAACCAAAGGGAAATAAATAAGGATAACGACAAATTCTATGTTTAAATCTTGATTGTTATTCTCCGAATTTTCTATTTGCTGTGTTTGCAATTGGTTGTGTTGCTAGATTCTGCTCCCAAATTTGTCTCCCTCTGATTTATTTGTTTTTTTATTTTATTTATTTAAATGGATTTCTTGAACAAAGTGTAAATCGAATTAATAGGGTGTCTAGATACAATCCTCATGGGATCGATATTTTTTCTTTACTACAAGTACGACTCGTATACTTGTGGTTTTGAGCATAAAACTCGTAGTTGTTAGGTTGTTTTTTGCGGATTACTCTCAACAGTTAACCAAAGAACGATCTAGCTTATTGCAGAGATAATTCTACCCAAGTCTTTTATTAGACCAAGTGAAGAATTCCCTTATTTGAGTGAGATCAATTAGACTAACATTGAGAAGGCACTAATGAAAATCATCAGATGTTTGGTGCTGAGAGGCTCTGCCATCAGCTTCATTCGTCTAAAGAATATAGTTAAAGTCTCCCACGATGATCCAATGATTATGCTATCTAGCTGAGATTTGTCTTAAGGATCTTGAAAGTTGACTTCTTTGGAAAGCAATGTTGTGAGCATAAATTAAAAAGGGAAGAAAAAAGAGAGGATCCCCCTACTTTGGGATTGACAACTACATGAATGAGTTGATCGGTGATTGTTAGAGGGGTAAGATCAATAGTAGAGGAGTTATAAACAATCAAAACTCTACCATAATAGTGACATTTATGGTTGGTAATAAGTTTCCAAGGAGACTGAATGGTAGTGAGTTGCCTACAACTACTAGTAGAAAGCTTAGTTTCAAGCAAGCAACGATGCTTACATTATTAATTTTGACGAAGTCTAAGACAACAAGTTACTAATAAGGATTATTCATCCCTCTTACATTTCAAAAGGCCATAATCATAATTAGTGACAAGGAAAGGGTGAAAACTTTTTTTTCCTCCTAGACTTGAGTCGAGTGTCACCTGCAAAATTGCCTTGACCAGAAATCTACAACCCAAATGTGGCCATAAAGGAAGTTCAGTGTGATGATCTTTAGGAAGGCCTTCACTAGCCGAAAGGCTGGCCTTAGCTGATTGAATAAGCACTAGAGACTGGCTGTGAGGAGAGGATTCTGCCATCATAGATGACCCAATAGAAGGATGCCGCTGCCTGGGAACATCAGAAGAGGAAGGAGACACATGCATGTGTTGAATAGGGGGAGACTATAAACTACTAGCTTGCTAGAGTTGAGCATCAGAATATTCACCCACCTCAAACACACAGGACTTGGTCTTACCCAGAGGATCTGTGGAACAAGAGTCGTTAGAGGAAGAGAAGCTAATTGAGGGATGAGCAACTTTAATGGCTAGTTTAACTTTAGAATTAGAGGTAGTTCTAATGCCATTCTCTAGAGAAGAGAGAGGCACATGTTCAATATTACAAATAAAAAATTCCTTAACTGTAGAGGAAGCCTGATTAGTTCTTAAGCACTCCCACATCAATAATGCAGAATAAGTTGCAGGAGTAGAGCCATTAAGAATGGATGATGTAATTGTGTAAGATGAATTATGATAAAAAAACTCATCATGGAATCCAATTTGAAAAATTTTGCTAGTAGGTTTGCAGACATACCTGGAGGGAGGCTTCCAATAGTAAGAGATAGTGACATATTCTTCAAAAAGTTAGTTGTGGTCAACTAACCGATGAATCATAATGGATTTTGACATAGTTTGGGTAATGTCAATTAAAAGAAAGATTTAAGCATAGCTAGCTCAAGTCTACCCAGTAATGCAGGCATCAATTCTGAAGGGCTTACCAATTGAGGTCGAAATGAAAGAAAGGTCGTTAGTGGTCCAATACTATATAAGAACACCATAAAAGTTAGTACAAATAGGAACTAAATGTCATACCAAGCTTCCAACATTCCACAAAAAATGACAAATTTTTAATGTGCTAGGGCTAGCCTACACCACGTTTTCATCTTACTGCTGAGATTCAAACCTTTAAGAGAATGATATTCTCTTTAGTGGTCATGACATGAAGGAGACCTGCCTTTTTCTAGTTCTGCAAAGCCCATCGTTGAATAGCCAAGAAAGCTAATCTTCTACCTATAAAGAAACCATTGAGAAGGATAGCACATCTGCAGGCTCTTTCCTGCTGTATGTGGAGTGGAGGGCTAAAAATTCCAGAGCTATCAAGAGGGTAGTATCTCAAAGAGCAATCACTCAAACAACCTAAAACCTGAGTCCACTTCCTCTTGCTCTATAAGGAATGGATAGATGAAGGTGCCACAACATCAACTGCCGGCACAATAGTCCCGGAGCAGACAAGGAAACAAGAGAAGGGAACTCCTGGGCTAGAGAAACCACAAACTCCATATTGGACAAGGAAGCTAAGACCTGTGAGGAAAGTGCATCCATGAACCCTAGATTTTAATTAATGTCTTAATTATGTTTTTTCATTTCAACTTATTGAAGTTTGTTAAATTATTAAAGGATGGTGTTTGTTTGTAGGTAGGTACACTAAGAAGCTTAAATAAAAATAAAAAATTTACTAAATTAACCTTTTTAAAGATTTTTAATTAGAAATAATGATTAATAAATAATAAATATGAAAAAATGCAAAATCGAAAGAAAACAAAAGGTTAATGTCATTGTAGCAACAACATTAATTCACATTTTATTTATTTATTTATACTTTCCCTCTCTCTTTCTTTTTCAAAAACCCTAGTCTCCTTACCCCTTTTTAGCCTTTTCTTTTCACTTAAATCATTCATTTTTCTTGAATTTTCCATAAATCTTTCATAAATCCTTTAGGAATTTTCAAGGTTTTCGCTTCTTTTCTTCTTCAAGAACTTCAAGCTTTTCACTTTTTTTCTTCAAGAATCACATATTCTCTACAACGTTTTTCTTTTCTTTTCTTTCTTTTCTTTTTCATCTTACCTTCTCTTTAGTGTTTATTTTTATAGGTTTTTTCATAGTGCTCAACCCCATGGCACCTAAGGGAAGGCAAGTTATAGGAAACAAACAATCTAAAGGGAAAAAAGTGGTTTCTGAACAAGGAACATAAGATATGACTAGCAAATTTAGAGCTCATTTTACAATCATTAGTCATGAAGAAGGTACAAAATTCCTACAGCTCAAAGGTAAGTCTATTATTACCCACCAAACATTTAATTTTTCAAATTCTTGAAGAGATTAGATTACATGACAAGATTGAGTACTTAGGTAAAAAGGTAGGTTGTGAAAAATTCATTCATTTTTACTATATGGTTTTTGAAGAATTGACTTTGGAATTTTATAAAAAACCTAGATGAATTTAAATTTAGATTGTGAGGAAAACCATATATCTCAAACACCATATTTGGATTTCTGGAACCAAAGACGTAGGATAACCACACTTACTTTAAGTATGTTGTATTTTAGAAGAAACTTACGGGCATATACAAGTTTAATGTTCATAATCCATCCAACTCCCTCATACTTTGCTATGTTGATTTAATTTTGCATAAATTTATGTGTCATGCAATTTTTAATAAGTCTCAATTCAACAAGTATTCATTTGAAGAACTGTTTCTTTTATGGTATTTTTAATACTCAACATTGATTATTTATTGAGTATTTGACTCTTATGCACTTACGTTGTGTTGAGATCGTGGAGATAAAATTTTTGGCACTCCGAGACCCCATCACAAAAGCTATTGTACAACAAAAGAATACCACTAGATCATCTTCCTCCCACCATCTTCAAGGTGATGATAGCTCTTCTGAGGATTTTAATGAAAAGGGTGAAGGATGGGAAACTATTTTATCCACTATAGAAGACAACCATAAGACTTTGGAGAGGTGTCTCAATTATATGGATTAAAAAATAACTCATATTGCAGGGCAGTTAGAACGAATGGAGTGAAACCAACATCATTATAATAAGAAACTTCTAAATTTTCCTAATCATAAGGATTTCAAGTTCCATCCCCCATGTTGTCTCCACTAGAATCATCATAAGTTTTCTTGCCCTTTTGCTTATTTTTTTATATTTTTTCTTTTCCTATTTCTCTTTCTTATGGTTATAATGAGTGTCCCGTCTTTATATTAAGGACAATGTGTGATTTAAGTGTAGGGAAGGAGCTTGGTTGAATTCTTTTTAAGTAATTATGGAAACTTCATCATCCATTTGATCATATATTTAAATATGTCAGTGGTTTGATATTGATAGGCATAATATTCAAATTAAGTGTAAGGAAGTAGCACTTTCAGTATTATTTGCATTTTTTATTGTATTTGCACTTTGGGATTTGTGACGTGTGTTATACCATGAAATTCTATCATTACAATTGAAATAATATTAAGTTGCGTACTTGAAATTGAATTAGTTTGTTTGAGTAGAAGGTAAACCATACTGATTGATTAAAGTAGTTGGTTATATAAACTTGGTCAAAAATTTATATTTGAGTGATTAGGTAATGTGTGGAAGTATAATAGATTTTCATATGAGCGTATGTGAGGATATAAGACTATATGACTCCCATCCAAATTTATTTCATTTTCTTTATTGTGTGTGATACTTCCCTAAGGAGATTGACTTCAGAACTTACTCTTATCCAGTTTGAAACTACTAGATGCATGTTATATAAAAAGGATTAAGGCCTTCTTTTCTTTTAACACCTTGGCTTAAATGACCCACTTGATTTATTATCCTTTATAACCCCCTTTGATCCTTTAACTTTATTGTTTCTTGAAGTAAAAACCTCATATTAAAAACTAGAAAACTCCCCATTAGCCTTACCCAATCACAAGTCTAATGAAGTGCTAAGTGAGTATTAGTCTAGGGCTTAAGATAAACAATTATAAACACCTTATAATGTTTCTCTATTTGATTTTAATATAGGGTGTTTGATATTGTTGTGTTTAAGACTTTTTTTATGTGTTTTTGTTTAGTAAAATCATAATTATTGTTTTGTTTATGTTTGATATTAGTTCATAGTAAGTTTTAATCATTTAATCATTTTTATTTTTTTCTTATGTTTTATTATTTAATTAATAATTTATGGTTAGAATTAAATCTTATTTGTGTATTTATTTATTATGTAGGGTAAATGAAAGTTGAAAATTGAAGTTAGAAAAAAGTGAAAAGAAAAAAAGAAAAAAGAAGCATAAAAGAAGAATGAAGAGTGAAGAGTGAAAGGTGGCTAAAAGAAGAGAGCATAAAGAGCTAAAGTATAAACTATGCAAAACTAAGAAATTTGCATAAATCAAGGCAAAATTCTAAAGAAGCATTTCATGAGTCTTGGTGCTGGCCAAAATTACAATTGCATGAGAGAACCCATTGACCGTATACACATGCTAGAGATGTTAACACCAAGTCAATCTTCATACTTGCTTTTACTTGGTGACGGCGAGAATTACAACTGCTTGAGAGAAACCACTACCCGTATACACATGCTGGAGAGCTTAACACCAAGTTAATCTTCACACATGCTTTGGCCATGTCAAAACTCACACCAAGTCTACAATTCTATCCCACCAAACGTCCTAGCTGCTGGAGAGAAAGGCTTGACCAAGTCCACCAAACGTTAACCCAAGACCTAGGAGAGAGCCTTTCCCATGTTGACTAAGACAAGCCTAGTCTATTGCTCAAGAGAGCCTTTTCACGGGTGGGTGTGGGATGCTCCAAGTCCACCAAGTGCAAGTGAAGGCATTCAGCTGAAGCTAAAATTAAAAAAAGAAGAAGAAGAAGAAGAACAACCCTAGCACAAAACAAGAGATTCGGACAAAACACAAGAAACAACTATTTGGAAAATGCAAAATAATAAAAAAGAACACAATAGAAGCAGGACACACTAGGAGTCACCACTTCCACACCAAAGCACATTCGATCAAACCAATGACAAGGAGATTTAATAAACTTCCAAGTTTCATCTTCTTGAAGAAAAACTTCAAAAGTTCATTAAGTTTTATATTTTCTTTTTAGATTTATTTTATTTTTATTTTGTTTTATTTTAGTAATTTATTATGTTAAGCATTTTAGAAAATATAGATATGACTGTACTTATTTATGTTATGAGTGACTTAAACTATTTATAGGATTTGTTATTTCGATTATTTGGGAACCTTTGGTCGTTGATTTAATTGCATGAATATTTGTGTTGTTTATTGAACTTAAACCTCATAACAAATCGAAAGAGTGAGTTGGGTAATTCATGTTAGATGTACAAGTTACCATTTAATAGACCTACAGACAACAAGTTATTAATTTATTAAGAAGAGATTTCGATAAATTGATATACTGCCTATACGATTGCTTCATATCTAGTCAAATATTAGGAAAGGCTTTGCATGTCGAGAGATCCCAAAGTTAATCCTAGATTATTTAGCTAGTGAAATTTAGTTGCACCTTGAGAGAGGGTAGCTAAAATATTAGATCTTAGGCCAAATATAAATTAGATCAATTTAACTAAAGGGGAAAAAATAGGGATAACAATAAGTCCTATTCTTGAATCTTGATTCTTCTTCAAATTTTAGTTTGTTCTGTTGGTGTTTGGTTATATTCCTCGCTTTTGCTTACAATTTAATTTCGTTTTATTTATTTGTTTAAATCATTTTTTTTAATAAAGTGTAAGTCAAATTAATAGGGTTTCTAGATAAAATACTCATGGGATTGATATCCATTTTTTACAATAAATACAACTAGTATCCTTGCGATTTTGATAGTAAAAATAGTAGTTTGTTTTACAAACAACAATTTTTTGGCGTCGTTGCCAGAGATTGTTTATTTTAGCATCTTGTTTAGTTTGGTTGACTTTGATTTGAGAGTTTTTCATACTCTTCCTTGTGTATTTTCAGGTGTATGAACATAAGGAGCTCGTGATGGTCCGAAAAGCTTAGTAACACAAGGATTCAAGGAACAAAAGGTGATGATTCTATTTGACATGGTGACAGCTCTTCAAGAACAACTTTCAGGCCTTAGCGAGTAATTAAGCAACTTAAAAGGTGCATCTTCCTTTTTTATTAGAACTATGTAAATTCGATATGAACTATATGGGAAGGATAACCGTGACACAAATGCTTGTTGTTGGATGGAGTTATGGGGATTTGAGCAAGTAAGTAAACTACATGGGAGTGCAACCAAGAGGTAAGAATCCTTATTCCAATGCTTATAATTTGTGGTGGCAAAACCATCCATATTTTTCATGGAATAATAATAATGTAAGTGGCCAAGTAAGAGCACAAGGACTTCTTGAATTTCCATAAGACTAATTTGAGTCTTTGTAGTACATGATGGATAAGATGATGGATGTGTTCTACTTTAAGTTTGCAAGGATAAAGGATAATAAGAAGCGAATGGAAGCCAAGTTTGATCAAATTACCAAGCATAACGCTTCATCCACCCACAATTGGAGGTATAGTTGGGGTCAACTTGCTAATACTTTCTTTTCTAGACTTGTAGGTAGCCTACCAAGCAATATTGAAGAAAATCCAAGGGAGCAATTAACGGCCATCACAGATGTCATAGGAAAGGAAAAACATGATATACTAGAGAAGGATGAACACTCAAAGGAGGAGAGTCAAGATGAAATGGAAGAGAAGGAAGAAGAAGAGGAAGAGTCGCGTAGTGTTAACTTGGAGAATGAGCTGTGGCCAAGCAAGCTAAAGATTGAAAGCGTTGAGAAGGATGACGAGCCTCCATATTTATCGCATATACCATTACAGAGACCATCTTGGGAGAAAGGTGATGTTCAAAAAGGAGAGTGGACGTTAGAGTTCGATGATAAAGCAATTCGATTCCACTATCCTGAAGCTTTGGAGCATCATGCTAATTGGGAGCTTATATCAAAGGAAGTTGCTCCAAACTCCTTATAGAGTTTGAACATGCTCCCTGTTGAGCTCAAAAATCCATTTGACAATGGATAGTGTTGTTATGCCAAGGGTCAAGATAATGACCTTAAATTAGCATTTTTCTTTTTAATTTTTTTATCTTTGTGTTTAGTATAGTTTTGCTTTGAGTGGTTTTATGTTTGCTTTATTTTTAGTTGTTTTAATCTTTAATTAGTTCCCCTGTTGATCTCTTGTTGTTCGGGTGACTTGATGATTGTGCGAAGCTAGAAGGTTTATTGTGTATCATAGCTTGTTGGAGGACCAAAGGAAGAGAGAAACAAGATTTCCTACACCTTGGAATAACGGACACCACTATAAGCCCTTCTAACCCTTAATCTCTTTGTGTTTTTTTTATGTGTGTTTGTTGAGTTTTGTTATTCTACTTTCCACATTGAAGACAATGTGTTGTTTAAGTGTGGGGAGGTAGTCTTTGCATTTTTTGCATTTGTATTTGCATCTTTACATGTCATTTAAAAGGTGTTGAATTTTTAATTTTGTTACATTAGTTGCATGTTTGTTACATAGGATGCATGTTTTAAGCATATTAGGGTGTTTTGTGTTGTTTTGTATAAGCAATGGATCCACACTTGAATCATTTTTTTTTATGCTGCCATGAGATTCTATCATGCTAGTTGGAATGAGATTGAATGCATGCTTGAACCCATATTAGACTACTTCAATAGAGAGTGAACCGTGTTGAATGATAAAAATTGTTGGTTACATAAGCTTACTTAGAACTTGACACTTAAATAATGAGGTAGTGTAGAGATGCATAATGAATTTTCATTTGAGCTAATGTGAGGATTGAGCCTATATGACTCTATATATAGTCATTTAATTTCTTTGTATATGTGATGCTTCCTTAGGTTATTACCTTCAGAACTTGTTTTGAATCGGTTTGAGTCTATTGGATGCATGTTTAATAAAGATGATTAAGGCCCTTTTTGTTTTAACTCTTAGCTTAAATGACCTATATTTTATTATTCCTTGCTAGCCCTGTTGAGCCTTAACCCTTTTGTTTCTTGAAAACACCCCATTTTAAAACCTAAAACCTATTAGCCTAACCCATTCACATGCCTAGTAGAGTATTAAGTGATGCATTAGTTAAAATTTTTAGCTACATTTTTTCTTTTATGAGATGAGTTTAGTGATACTGCTACTCTTTAAACAGATTTCATTTAGCTATTATTTTGTTTATTTTTTCATTATTATTGTTTCAAAAAAAGGAAGAAGAAAAGAAAAAGAAAGAAAAAGGAATAACATTTAGTAGCATCATTAAGTGTGGAATAGTAGTATTAGTCACTTGTATATCTCAAAATTTTATTTTTGTCATGCCTGTGTGCACTTGATACTTTATGAATGCTTGTGATGAACCATTTAACCCTTTTAACCCACCTTGACCTTAAACCTATTACAACCCGAAAGAAAGTCATTATGATAAATTTTTAGCACGTAATCATTGTGGAGAAGAATTGGTGTATTAGCAAGCTTATGATAGTGTCGCTTCCTATAGGAAGTTTAAGCGAAACCCGTATACACTTGGGAGAAATGATTGAAAATAGGAGGAAGATTCATTATGCATTTATACTTATCTATGAGCAATGGTTTCATAAGTTGAGGTTCCTTATGTACACTAATGAAAAGTAGTCATGTATATGTATCAGCTTGATACTTAAGTTGGATAACATTTTTGGGATTGCATGCTTTGATCTTTATGACAATGAAGTGATGGAATTGAATGGTTGTGTTTGATTTTTCTTGAGGACAAGCAAATGTTTAAATGTGGCGAAGTTGATAATTGTGCTTTAGTGTGCATTTTTCTAAGTATTTGACATGAGTTTCTTGCAGAATAGGTTGATATTATTGTGTTTAAGAGTTGTTTTGTGTGTTTGTATTTAGTATAATCTTAATTATTATTTTTCTTACGTTTGATTTGATATTAGTTTAGAGTAAGTTTTGATCATTTAAGTATTTTTATTTTTGTTTAATGTTTTATTATTTAGTTATTAATTTTGGGTTAGAATTAAATCTTATTGGTATATTTATATATTATGCAGGGTAAATTAAAGTTGAAAAACAAAGTTAGAAAAAAGTGAAATGAAAAAAGAAAAAAAAGAAAAAAAGAAGATGGAAAGAAGAATCAAGAGTGAAGAGTGAAGAGTGAAGAGAGAAAGGTGGATGAAAGAAGAGAGCATAGACAACTAAATTATAAACTATGCAAAACTAGGAAATTTGCACAAATCGAGGCAAAATTCCAAATAAGCTTTTCAAAGGTCTTAATGCTACTGAGAATTAGAACTGCAGGAGAGATGACAACTACATGAGAGAACCCATTGCCTGTATACACATTGTAAAGAGTTTAACACCAAGTTACTCTTCACATATGTTTTGACTTGGTGATGGTGAGAATTACCACTGCAGGAGAGAACCCGCTACCTGTATACACGTGCTGGAGAGCTTAACACTAAGTCAATCTTCGTATATGCTTTGACCAAGTCCAAGCCCACACCAAGTCTATATTTATATTCAACCAAACGTCCTAGCTGCTGGAGAGAAATGCTTATGCAAATCCACAAAGCCTTAACCCAAGACCCATGGGAAAGCCTTTCCTGTGTTAGTGAAGTCTACCAACATTACACTTGGTCCACTAGCTCTAAGTAAAGGCATTTGACCGAAGCTAAAATTACAAACAAAAAGGGACAGCCCTAGAGCAAAACAAGAGAGATTCAAAGAAATCACAAGAAGAAGCAGATTTGGAAAATAGAAAATAATAAAAATGAACACAGCAGAAGTAGGACACATCAATAGCCGCCATCGCCACACCAAAGCACATTCGGCTGAAGCAAAAACAAGGAGATTCAATGCACTTCCAAGCTTCATCTTCACATATAAAAACTTCAAGAGTTCATCAAGTTTTATATATTATTTTATTTTATTTTGTTTTATTTTAGTATTTTATTATGTTTTGCATTTTAGAAAATATAGACATGACTGAACGTATTTATATTATGTGTGGCTAAAATATTTCTAGGATTTGTTGTTTGAATTATTTGGAAACCTTTGATTGTGACTTTTAATTGCATGAATATTTGTGTTGTTTATTAAGGTTAAACCCTTACATAAATCAAAAGAGTGGGTTGAGTAATTCTTGTTAGATGTACAACAAGAGTTGGCATTTAATAGTTCTATCGATAACAATTTATTAATTTATTAGGAAGAGATTTTGATAAACTGATATACTGCCTATAGGATAGCTTCATATGTAGTTGAATATTTAGGAAAGGCTTTGCATGTCTATAGATCCCAAAGTTAATCCTAGATTATTTAGTTGGTGACATTTAGTTGCACATTGAGAGAGGGTAGCTAAAATCTTACGAAATCTTGGGCTAAATATAAATTAGATCAATTAAAACAAAGGGGAATAAATATGGATAACAACAAGTCCTATTCTTGAATCTTGATTCTTCTTTGAATTTTAGTTTGTAGTGTTGGCGTTTGATTGTGTTGCTCGCTTTTACTTGCTATTTAATTTCATTTTACTTATTTATTTTTTTATTTTATTTCTTGAAAAAATTGTAAGCCAAATTAATAGGGTGTCTAGATACAATCCTCGTGGGATCAATATTAGTTCTTTACTACAAGTATGTCCTATATACTTGCATTTTTTACTATAAAACTAGTAGTTTGTTTTATAATACAATTAAAGGCCTAAATGGGGTTATAAAAGATAACAAATTAGGTGGGTTATTTAGGCCAAGGTGTTAAAAGCAAAGAAGGCCTTAATTTTATACAAATTGCAAACATGAGTAGCATTACCTCTCGAATAATCTCAAAATATATCAAATATATAGTTTTTGCTATTGTTTCCTTATTATTGAAAAAATATAAGAAAAACTAAAAAAAGAAAATAATCAAATATAGTAGAAATAAGTAATAATGAGTAGGTAGTTGTATTCATATGCATATCTTAGAAGTTATTTTTGGTTGTCCCTTTACACTTAGTACTTTATGAACACTTGTGAGAAACCTTCAACCTTTTTGACTCACCCTAACCCAATCCCCATTACAAGCATGAGTAAAAGTCCTTTTGATCAATGATAGCATGTAATCTATGCTAAAGAAAATTGGTGAATTTGCAAGCCTATTGTAGTGTGGTCTTCTGGAAGGAGTCTTAAGTGAAACAACAACCCCTAAAGACATGAATGAAATGAGTGAAAATTGTGAGGAAAATTCATGTTGTTTTTATGCTTACCTTTAATCAATAGTATCATAAGTTTAGTTTGTTTATGTGTACTAACCAAAACTAACTATGATACGTGTAGTAGCTTAAGATTCGAGTGGCCAAAGTTTGAAAGATTGCATGCTCTTATTCTTTTTGAAAAGGAACTGATAGAATGTAATTATTGTGTTTAATTTTCTTGAGGGCAAGCAGAGGTTTAAGCATGGGGAAGTTGATAAGTGTGTTTCAGACTATGTTTCATGGTTGTTTTAATTGTTGTTTATTAATTGTAAATTGAGGTAGTAGGAAATTTTGCATCCTTTTCATTATCTTTTAAGTGTTTGGTTGTTTCTTGGGTTTTTTTTAGTGTTTAAGGGAAAATATTAGCTTATTTGAGGAATTTTGATGCACTTCGATGTTTGGATGTCTTGATAAGAAATGAAGCTCAAGATAACACTAGATTTGGTACAACTGACGTTTGGAAGGTATTTGGTGTATTTATAGAGCTCCAAATGTTATGAAATGTTACATGTTAGGAGCCTACATACTAAATTTCAGGACATTTGGAGGTCTATAGACAAAGATATAACAAAAATACTGAGCAAAGGTTAAAGATAGAAAATATGATGTGGCAGGATGACATGGAAAAACATGTGTAAGGAGTGTTTTATGATATTTTTAGACATAAAAATATGTAAGGAACTCTAGCAGCCACACTTTTGACCCAAGGGAAGATCCAAGAAAAAAATAGAGGGTCTTTGAAGAGGAAAAACAGGTGGAAACTCAAGAACAAGGAAGATAATCAAGATTCAACGAATGTTGTCTAGATTTTCCAACAAAGGGGGATTCACCATCTTTACAAGTTCATCCTTATTTTACTTTTCTTTTCATGTTTAATCTAAATACTATTTGTTTGAAGAAGATATCAGATTTGTAAATCTATTTTAAGGATTGTTCTTTAATTGTTTATTCAAATTTTACTATATTGATTTGATGTATAGTCGTTTTTGATAATTGTTAAGCATATAATCACTTCAAATTAAGAGATGATTTTTATTTTTTTTAGTTACGATGCAAAAAGAGAGTTGGTAGCTTAATAGGCCTACAGTTAACTAATTAATAGGTGATTAAACAGAGATGATAATTATTTATTAATTGTCTTTAGGATTGCTTCAAACCCAATTACAATGTTTGGGAGTAATGATGTGAACCAAAACATTACAATTTAACTTTTAGGTAGTTCAATTGGGATTAATTGGTTAGATCTTGAGAAAGGGTAATAAACTATTCTACGTCTAGGATAAAAAAAATTAAATCAATATCATAAAAGAAAGATAAAAAAGGATAGACCAACCTCTAAGTCTCCACTATTGAATATCTTCTGTGTTTTGCTTTCTTCTGTGATTACATTCATTCTAGTTTTGTTAGTTTAGTTTAATTTTCAATTCCTATACTTTTTTTAAGTTAAACAAAGTGCAAATCAGATTGTTAGGTATCTAGAATCAATCATCGTGGGATCGATATCAATTATAATATAAATTATGAGCAGTATACTTGCAGTTTAGCTAAAATTAACAAACAACAGCCTAAACTAACATTACAAAATCATCATAAACAAATAATAAAGTGAAAATAGCCATAATAAAAGAACACAAATAAGGCCTGGAAAAAGAAAGCAATACCATATATTAATTAAATATCAAAGGTTCATCACAATTTTTAAACAAACTAAATACAAAAATGAAGCAACACAAATATAAAAGCAGTAAATAAATATTAAGAACAAAGAATACTAAAATCCTAAAACATGAAATAAAGAGTGCAATAATTAAAAGAAAAAGAAAAAGAAATGAAAATAACCTAAAAACTAAGACGAAACATAAAGAATCTAAGGAAGAAAAAAGGGGAGAGCTTCCTAATAAAAAGAATGAGCTACTAACTATCCCCCTCTTTGTTTTCACTCCTACTAAATATATATTTGAATGGCCCCCTTTTGTGTTTTTGCCTCATTCCCATCTAAGGTTACATGCCCCTCCATTTTGCTTTTCTTTCTTTTTCTTAAATGTTTTGCTCCTAGAAACATTTGTTAAGCTTGATTATTTTTTTCTTTTGGTGAGTGGGACCATTGTCAACCTATGAGAAGAGCTCCCTTGCTTTCATTCTGTTTCTAATGCCTCTTACAAAGCTTTATTAAACTTTTTAAAGATTTTTTGTCCTCATCTCCTTTAAGCTTTCTTTGTAAATCATTTTTATTACTCTTTTACAAGATTAAGGCTTGTGTCTCACTCACTCCTTACCAAGCCCTTTGATGCAATTTCTTTGCTCCCTCTATGAAAGCTTTTAAATGTTCTTATCCCCCTTAACACACAACCAACTGTCCATGTCCTAAGAAAGAACTAAAAACAAATAAAAGAAAAAGAAAGCATCAAACTAAAATAAATTGCAAATGAAAAATGAAAACAAAATCCTACATCCTAGGAATAAATTGGTTATAAAGGGTCAATGATGAGATGTTGAAGTATCACGAAGGAAGAAACTTTCCTCTATATCTTTTGCCTGCCTGGACATATATAATTTAGCTCTTTTTTTATTTATCTTAAAAGGTTCCTCATTTCCTCCTCTCACCTTGAGAACCCCAAATGAAAAATACTTATGTTACTAGGAATGGATCATACCACGTTGACTATAGTTTCCCTAAAAATAGTCAAAATAAATAATTATAGATCATGACATTGTCTCCCACCTTAAATTCACCTTGACTTTAGTGGCCCAATATGCTCGAAGCTTTGTCTTAACTAGAAGACACTACGGTAAAAGACGCTTTACGCAACAGACAAAACCATCGTTCAAAGTATAATAATTTTTTTTATGATGGTAACATAATTTATGTTGTCATATAAAGGGGTGTTGCTATAGCTGTAAGGAAAAACAATTTCTCAACTAGGTAATGAAATAAACAATGTTGCTTTAAGTTTTTACTAAGGCATCATAACGGTTTTAAACTATAGTAATAATATTGAAAGGATATAACAATAGTTTGAGTCTTTATAAGGGAATGACTTAATTTTTTTATATAACAATTTTTTATAATAAAAGCAACAATTTATCATTTCATTAACAAGGACATAAAATTAATATAAAAATCTGATCTTATAGAATAATCCATACATATATTAATGTTTGTAAATAAAACAACATATAATATTAAAATTAGCCATTAATGTATAACATATCATTTTATTGCGTATTAAGAAACATTACAGTTCATAAACATTAACCAATACTCTCTTGATTTTCCTCCTCTGACTTAATTGAAGTTAGAAATTCCAAATATCTTTCAACTTCTTAAAATTGCCTTTCTTTGATTGCCCAAACATGACATTTCAAATAATATCATATGTATGTCTTCTCTCTACCATTTGTCTTGATATCTCCTGATATCAAACATTGGTTCTTAAATCTTATGCCAAGAAATTGAAACCATGAATCTCATGCAACATAAGTGATAAGGGTCAAATTGATATGATTTTCATGGTTAATTGATAGGGATGAATTGTATAGTATTTCTATATATGTTACAATGTCATTTCACCCATATTTGGTTATTTAAATGCTCAATGCGTGTTCCTTTTACGTTTACATGCAGATTTGATCTAAAGGCACGAATACAAGTTGAAAGAGCTATGTTTTGAGCAACATTTGGAACTAGAATTGGTGTGGAACCAATCCTAATACCTATAACATCATCATATGAGGTTCCATACCAAATTTCAA
>JAOXYD010112095.1:0-11436 GCA_028565735.1 Pinacopodium congolense
GGGGTATAATGTACGCATTTGTAACTCAGGCTCCCATGTAGGGTCCTCTATCGCGTGGTTCCTCTACAGTACCTTAACCAGCGGAATGGCCTTGTTATGCATAACTTGTTCTCTATGGTCGAGGGCTTGTATGGGTTCTTCCTCGAAAATCAAATATTCTTTTTGGTCCACCAATTGTTCTGTGATTACATGAGATGGATCAGTTAGGTATTTGCGAAGCATAGATGCATGGAAGGCATTGTGAATTCTTGCAAGTTCATCTGGTAACCTCAATCAATCCTTTCCGTAACTTCATATAGTCCTATGTAATGCGGACTTAGTTTACTGTGTTTCCCAAATCTTAATATGCCTTTCTAAGGGGAAATCTTAAGAAACACTTTATCTCCAGTTTCAAATACAAGATCTTTATGAAGATTATCTGTATAATTTTTTTGTCTATCCTAGGCAGTCTTTAATCTATCTCGAATAATCTAAACTTTTTCTATTGTCACCTGCACAAGTTCATGATCTATCAATTTTCTTTCTCCTACCTCATCCCAACATATTAGAGATCAAAATGATTTTGTTATAGAGAATCAAGTCAGGGGACTTCATTTGAGTTAAGCAATAAAGAAAATGAAGAATTGATTCAAGATCAATTAACATTGCTACTCAGTGAAAGTTTACTTGTAGTGTCTGATCTAAATAAGAGTAATCAAGATGTTCATGAATTTATTTACAATGAATCTCAAATACGTCAAAATAGTCGTGGAATGATTCTCTAACATTGGTTTGAAATTAAATGAAAAATTCATATGATTATCCCATAATAAGAAGATGAGCTAAGAAATATAAATGAAGCTCTTTTAGGCCTTGATAAAGAAAAATAGATTCATTCATCTCTTCCCTATGTTCAAATAAAGTATGGGATTTCGGTTAATGTCCCTAAAGGGAAAAATGTAATTGGGAACAAATGATCTTAAAATAAAACAAAAGGCTGATGACAATATTAAAAGACATAAAGCATGCCTTATAGTTAAAGGATATACATAATAGAAAAGAATTAATTATGAAAAAACCTTTTAACCTAATATAAGGTTTCCGTCAATCCATTTTATTTTAGCTATAGTAGTCGATATGAATCTTAAATTACATAAAATGGATATAAAGAATGTTTTTCTAATTGGAGAATTATCTATATAGAATAACCTGTAGGATCCATTAAGATAGGCTAATGATATAAATTATGTCGATTGTCAAATTGATTTACGATCTAAAGCAATCTTTAAGGCAATGTTACATTTGTTTTGTAACACAATTATTTTGTATGATTTTAATATGAATGATGAGGACCATTACATAGATACTAGAAGATGCAAATATAAATGTGTTTTTGTTTTTGTATATGGATAATAGTTTCATTGCTTGTAATGATTGTGCATTTCTTAAGCAAATCAAATATTGGTTTTCATATGAATTTGAGATGAAGTACATGAGAGAAGCTGCAAATATTCTTAGAGTTAAGACTTTAAGAGATTATTCAAAGATATGATTATTGTTTTCTTAAATAACATATATTCATGAGATACTTGAATGATTTCGCACGCAAAATTACACGCCAATTAATAATACCATAGCTAAGGGCGAACGCCTCAACAAGAGCAATTTCCCATTAATGCCATAAAGAAAGGAAACAAATGAAGAAAGCTTATTATTACAGTGCAATTGGAAGTCTTACATATGTTATGATGTGTATAAGATCATATATTTGATATAATATTAAAATGGTAAGCAAATATCAATCCAGTCTAGAATAAGCACAATGAAAAATAGTAAAAAGAATAATAAGGTATCTAAAAAATACTGCTAACTTTGCATTGTGTTACCAATGCAATAATCCACGTATATAAGGTTAGACAGATGTAGCTTAAGGAAGAGGATTAGATGAAAGAAAATATGCTCCAAGAATTTTTTTCTTACTTAATAATAATGTAATATCATAGAAAGGTAAGAAACATTCTTGTGTTGTATTATCCATAATGAGAGTTAGATTTATAACATTTTTACCTACAATATAAGGAGTCATATGGCTTTAAAAAAAATTCTTAATTAAATTAGGAATAATTAAAAATAAGAGCATCCAATCATAAACAATTGTGATGGCCAAGTAATGATTGCTTGCACTAAAGATCCAAAATATCATTATAAAATCAACTATATAAACCAATTATAATTATGTGAAAGGTATAGTTGTACGAGGAGAAGTGAAAATGAAATACATATCTACATGAAATATGGTGATAAACCTAATAACAAAGCTAATTTTCTAAAACACATACATTAGGCATGTGAATTCCATATGTTTATATAGATATTTAAATGTAATTTATAAGCATTTATACAGGTACATCCACTCATTATATTGCCATGTTTAAATATTAAATGAATGTTGACATTGTTTGAGTATGTATCATTATTTTTTGAAATATATGTATTTATGTGAATTTGCTTGGCATATAAGTTAAAAGGTGTATATTAAACAAATAAGAGATTAGCCTTCTCACATAGGAATCACCTATAATATTTATAATAATTAGAGATAAGACAAGTTTAAGATTTATTATTTATTTAATAACTAAGGGTAAAACTTAAACCATTAATGTCATTCTAGATAAAAGGATAAAAGAGAAATTGGTTTAAAGTGATTAAATAGTCACTATATCTATTTTGAGTTTCCAATTTTGAGTTTTGAAAGATGAATATTAGAGTAGACAAGTGAACTCAAGTTATACATTATATATGTTTGAATTATAATTTATATGATATTATGTGAATGAAAGTCATACAATATAAAAAATGAGTTAATATCGTAGTACATGACCATTGTGAATTTAAGATATGATCCTATGAAATAATTCCAAGAAAGTAAATTAATGAATAGAGAAAGGTCATTTTTTATTGATGACTCATATGAGAAGTACTCAAAGGTGGCAACTATCTTTTAAATAGAGAATTGGGGTATCTTAATGATATAATGGAATAAATGAGATCAAAGGAGAATAAAAATACGAGATATGACTAGGGTATGACATACTAAATCTACTCAAAAGATCGATTTGTTATTCAAGATGTCATATACTCCTAACAAATGTATGATAATAAGCTCTCTTTGTATACCAGTTGCACAAATTGTTTAATAAGTATGAGAACAAGTAGAATTTCAATCAAATAATCCCATTATGTGTGAGTGGGAGATCATACAAGATTAAGTCCACCTAATGGAGATAAGTTTGCATCAACACTCAATGATCCATTACAAGCCATTGGAGGTCTTATAACAAGAGCAAGAGCAAAGCATATGAAAGAGGTTTTGCAATTATTTATGGACATTAAAGACAATGAGTCTACTTTCTAAGATTTTAAAGCATTTTCAAGGTTAATTACTCATTTTTAGGCCTAAATTGATAGATAAAGCCTAACAAATAAAAAATAATGCTTAGAGCTCAATACACAAGGATCATATGCATATTTGCTTTAATGAAGCCCAATTTGCATATTTACCTTTTGAAAAGGCTAACAGTGTGGGTTAAGATGGAAATTATGGGTTTTTAATACCCTTTTTTTATTAATTATTATTATTTTTCAAGTTATTTTTGGAAGGATTCCAAGTTTAAGGTTAGTTAAATCCATTAATTAAAGGAATCCTTTTTAGTCAAGTTTCTCCTATTTAGTTATGAGTAGGGAACAGTGAAGAAGACTTTTCCTTATAGAATTTTCATTATTTGGTGCCTATTTAAAGAAGCAATTAGATGTATTATAGTATTATCATTATCAATAATAAAAATTGAGTGTTTTCTTCATTATGAGAGACTTTCTCTTAGTTCTTTAACCAAGAACTAAATCTAATCTTTTTAAGGTAACCGGTAATAATCATCTTATAACTTTGGTTCCAATCAGCAAGTTTGACTGAGGTTAGTTCTTGCTTGATTCAGGATGAATTTTGAGGTTTTGTTTCCTTGTTGATTTTGGGTTTTAGGTGTTTTTTCATTCAAGGTTCTCATCATTTAGTATTAGATCCAAATTCCTTAAATTAGATTCATCTATCCTTAGTTAATCATGCTTACTTTTATTTTACAATATCTTGTTCCTTGTGCTCTCCTTTTCCTTTTAGTCGAAATTACATTAGAGTTTGTTCTATTAATTTATTTTCCTTATTTTGAGTCTTCTTAGTTATTTTAAAAAAAAGGGAAAAGGTCATAATTCAATTCGTGAAATTTGTTAGTGAGAAACCAAAGTTACACGAACATGCTTTTTTGTAATTATTGCACATGTTTTTGGTTTGCTAGCCTTAGTAAAAACAGTTAGGAAGAAACTCACCATCCTTCCCTTTGGTTCAAACTTTCCATTATCATCCTTAATTATTTCCTTTTGTAATCATTTGTTGCCCTAATTCTTCTTTCCTTATTCATGCTCAAGTCTTTTTTTTCTTTCTTTCTTCTTCTAGTCATTCTAAGCATTCCCTAATTCATTGGTTTTAGCTTTCTTAACTTCTTGTTCAACTTTTCTTTCCATTATTTTTTTGTCTCTTGTTTTTCACTAATGTATAACTTTCTAATTGAGTCTGAATTGTTGTATGTTTACTTGTTGAGATCATTGATCAAGTTCTAATTAAAGATCTTTTCAGGGGAAGTTGAGTGGTAAAAGGCAATAGTAGAGAGTACATCATCGAGACAAGCCAAAAGTGAACACTTAGAGTGAAAAAACGTAAGAAAGTGTGTGAGGACAAATCAATCTATTTTATTATTAATTATTTATTTTTATGTTTAATCATTAATAGTGGTAGAGAAAATATTTTACCTCAAGATGTTTATGAAAGTCATCTAAGATCAATTCAAGACTTTTAATATGAGATTGGATAAATTTAGAGACATCAAGGAGGTCAAACACTTATAGAAATTAGACACTTAATATAAAAGAATAAGAGGAAGCCAATTTTGAATAAATTAGTTTCATGAGGGAAAAGGGATTATCTAAAGGTGAGATAATAATTTAAGTGGTGTTAAGATAAAGATTCCTTCGTTTAAGGGAAATAATGATCTGGAGTTATACTTGGAGTGGGAAAAAAAGTAAAACAAGTGTTTGATTGTCATAACTATTCCAAGGAGAAGAAGGTCAAGTTGGCAACGACTGAATTCATGCATTATTCTAGCATTTAATGGGAATAAATGGTACTTAGTAGGCTTAGAAATTGAGAGAGACCTATTCAGTCATAGGAGTAGATGAAGCTGGTAATGCGTAAATGGTTTGTACCTAGCCATTATTATAGACATTTGAGTAGAAATTTACAAAGTTTGACTCAAGATTCTAAGTGTGTAGAGGAATAATACAAGAAGATAAAGATAGCCATAATTAGGGCTAATATTAAAGAGTACAGAGAAGTTATTATGGCTAGATTCATTAACGGTTTGAATAAGGAGATTTTTGATGTGGTGAATTTACAAAACCATGTTGAGATGGGGAATTTGATGTATAAGGCCATCAAAGTGGAAAGATAATTGAAGTCTGGGGGAGCTTCCAAACCTAGTTCAATTTCTAGCTCTTTATAAAGGTCAAACTAGAAGGATAAAAATACTGCCTAGAAACCAAAAGATGATGCAAAGGCTAAAGATTCAATCTCTTCTTCTAAAGGTAAAACTGAAACTAAGCCCTTCTCTAAATTATGTGATGTTAAGTGTTTCAAGTGTCAAAGGTTATGGAATATTGTATCTCAATGTCCAAATAATTAGAAAATGGTGAGGGAAAAAGTGTTAGCTCTCAAGCGATGATGAAATGTCACACTAAAGGATTGTAGTGATGTGGATGTTAAAGGACCCAGAGTGGAGAATTGGTTATCACTAGGTGAATTCTTAACATTCAGCTTAAGGATGAAGGTGATGAGGTCCAACATAAGCATAACTTTTATACTTGGTTCCATATGAATAGCAAGGTATGTAGCATGGTCGTTGATAGTAGGAGTTGTATTAATGTCGCTAGTATTTTATTAGTTGATAAATTGAAGTTAATAACTTTAAAGAATCGAAAACCATATAAGTTGCAATGGTTAAATGAGTGTGGGGAAGTTAAGGTGAAAAAATATCTTCTTATGGAATTTTCCATTAAGAGTTACAATAATGAGGTTTTTTATAATGTAATGCTAATATGTGCTAGTCATCTTCTTTTCGGATTTTTAAGTTAGTTTAATAGAAAATTTTAACATGATGGGAAGAAAAACAATTATTCCTTTATCGTAAAGAATTGTCATATGATCTTAACACCTCTCAAATTTTAGGAAGTATATGAAAACCATATCAGGATAGCAAGAGAGAAGAAATTGAGATAAAAACAAGTGAATGCTATAAAAAAAAGAGTGAGAGTGATAAAAAGATTGATAGTGTGAAAAGGAGTGAAAAGAGCATAGTCATAAATAATGAGAGAAGAAAATCAATTTGTAAGGCATAAAATAAAGAGAAAAATATAAGATTGTATCTTTACTAGTGATGGTGAGATTAAGAGTGCTATATTGGCAATGCTACAGTTACTTGTACTTTTGTACAAGGATGTTTACTTTTTAACTAATCACCCTACCCCGACTTTGCTTAATGGTGTTGTGTCTTTATTATAGGAATTTGCTGATTTATTCCCTAATGAGTTACTATAAGGATTACTGCTTTTAAGAGGCATTGATCATTAAAATGATTTCATCTCAAGTTCAACAAGCCCTAATAGACCAACTTATCAAGCTAATCTGGAGAAGAATAAGGATATTTTAAAGAAATGGATGAGTTAGTGGAAAAAGGGTTCGTGAGGGAGAGCCTTAGTGTAACATTCCCAGTTATTCATCTCTAATTCACACACAATTAAACTGAAACTTGAATCTCATTGATTCCATCTAAAAAAGTCCAATAACACAAGTCAAATTAAGTAAATGGAAATCAATATTCAACTATCTGAAATGTATGGAAATTTTTACTCAATAAAAAATATCCAATAATCCCAAAAGAAATATTGAAATAATAAAATGAATCTCGCTATTAGCACACATACAACTTAAAAACTAAACTGATGTGATATGGGGTCCACAATATTAAATCTATCTCTTGAAAATATTAATGGGTAAGGAATGAGCTGCTTACCAATATAATGAATACCAATATGTACAGGCGGTACAGTTGATGGGTTTTTTGGTACATGTTGGACCTTATACTATACTGGATGGTATACTGGCCTATATTGGAAATACTGACCCATACTAGATGGTATCGGACTAGTATCGAAATATTAGGGGCTGGTAATGTATCAGTTGATCGATAACTTGGTATTGGTCAACCGATAAAGGAAATATAAATATATTGATTGATCGATAACTTAGTATCTGTCGATCAAATGCTTTTTTTATAACATTATAATGTTTCAAAATGTCCATGTATAGTAACTAGTGGACATGAAAAAGAATGTCGTTTTTTTGTATTATTTTTTTAAAAATTGCATGCATGCAATAATTCTTTATCACTTTATGCATTATTTTTTTATAAAAAATACATGCATATATTAATATATTAATACACCTTTACATAGACCATGATAATATATACATGCATTAATAAATATTTATTTAATAAGTGCATGCATTAACATATGAAATTGTTAATTTATTCAATAAAACTATTTTTTTAGTTTATGTGTATTTTTAATTCTATTAATATTAATTATTTATAACATTAAAAATATTTTTATATAATTAATAAAACATTATCTAATTAATAAAATTAAAGTTTATACAAAATAATAATATTATATAAATACTATATTTTTCTTAATCTTATATTACTATTAATAGAAATATATATAGTACGATTAATAGAATATTTCTAATAATTAATAGAAATTATATTATAATATATTTTTATTGATGTTTATTTAAAAATATGTGGAAAATTAATTTTAATATGTATGAAAATTATATTCTATTTATTTTATTAATTGATTGTTTGAAAGTTGAGACAAATTATTAAGAGGAGGATAATATATACAGGAACTATTTTGTAGATTTTACAAAATTCAATGACTACTTTATAAATTTAAAAAATTATCTGATCCTGGTAAAATTTAAGGACTATTTTAAAATTTAAAAAGCTATCTGGTACCGGTACAGGTGCCTCGATTGTTATTCCATATACAAATGCCTAGCCCATATCAATCTCATATCCTATTAGTCTTAATCTCATATAACAATACATATTAATATAAGATCACTAAATGTATCTTGACTTAGGTAAGCCATTATTTTATTATTTTATGTCAATTGAATTCACATTTCAATTCCTTCACTACACAATCACTAATTATATTCAATTTCATATCTTAAGATCCAAGTTCTTTAATCTCAAAATGTGAATACTCATGATACAGTAATTTACAACAAACTACTCATAACTATCACATTCAAACCAATCAATTAATATAATTCAGTAATTCTCAACCAAATAGAAATTCATAGTAAAATCCACTAATTTATTGATAAAGGAAAAATACTTGTTCAAAACATTAATCAAATAATCATATTGTATACTACTCATATTTAATCAACATTTAATCCAAATTCACTCTTTAAGAAAATATTATATCATAATAAAATTTACTAATTATCTAATCTAAAAAAATAATTAAGAAATTTATAATATTCAAATAATTCACATAATTATTAAATCACATAATTTTGCAGATAATAAAATATTATAAAGGCACAAATTATAAATTCCTACTTGGTCTCTTGAAAACTTGAATTTCTCAAATTGAGTCGAATTTTTTAAGCTATTGGATCCTCTTAAGCTAGATAATCATAAAAGCCCATTAGACCCAATTTAATCTACCATAAATTTCCTTAATTTAATCTTCAAATTTTACTCTTTGAAAATCTTAAAATCACTAAAATACTCTTTTTATGGTAATATTTCAATTTTGCTCTTAAATTTTTTTAGAATTGTCAAAAATGCCCTGAAAGATCCATGTTCCTATTCTTCCCTCACACTTTTTTAAAATTTTAAAAAATGTCCCTGAACTTCTCTTGTTCCTATTTTAACCCCATACTTTTCAAAAATTTCAAAAATACCCCTCCTTTTTAACTCCACCTCCTCTCTCCCAAAACTTCCTCTTTATTTTTATCTTTTTTCTTCTCTCTCTCTCTTCTCTTCCTTTCTCTCTCATCTTCTCTCCTTCCTTCTTTACACTCTCACTTGCCACTCTTCACTCATTCCATCTTCCTCCATTTTTTTTAGAACTCTTCTTCTTCTTCTTTCTTCTCCCTTTATCCTACAACTCCCTTCCATTCCTTTCTTCTTTAATCACTCATGTTACCACTAAAACTAGGAAAAATAACTATCACCAAACCCTTACATTCCATCACCAAACCCTTACACCTCCATATCCAGCAACATTAACCATTTTCATCATCTTCCAAAGGTTTTCACAACAAACATAATATGTGAACTTAAGCAACTAAACAAAAAAAGCTGAACAGAAGAAAAAGAATTTCAAAATCAACACAAAAGCTCACTACTGGTAAGGACAAATTCTAGATTTTGATCAACTCATAAACAACACTATTTTTATGTCTCCTACATCGTAATTATTTTATTAAACCTTTGTCCTAACTCAAGAACCACACAAAAATAGAAATCAAAGAGAAAGGAATTAAAACTCACCAAATTTGAAGGAGGTAAAACTAAAAAAATTCAGTTGTTGTCCTCTCTATCTCCCATCACAATTTCTAACTTCACCCATATTAATAACATACAGCTGCTACTCTAAATAATAGTTGATAGTAAAAATCCTTTTATAATAAAAGTGAATCCCTCCAGCTATTAGCTATTAGGCAGTTATCACAAAACCATCAGTAATTTCTGAAATTTCTCTCCCTCTCTGATTCTTTTTAAGGTTAATAGGCTAGGTTAGGTCACCAACACATGCCTTTTTCTAGTCCAAGCCCCAAAAAGATGAGCTTTATTGTTATTCCTCCCTCAAAATAAATTTAATCCTTGAAATTAAGTCACATACTTGACGATTCAAACAAATGAGGATATTGATGCTGAACATCATCCTCAACCTCCCAAGTAGCCTCCCTCAACGAATGATGATAACTCTATAAGACTCTTACTATTAAAATCTCTTGTCGTCTTAATTTCCTAGTCTCTCTCTCCAAAATCTCAAATGACTCCTCTTTATAAGTCATATCTCTTGCTATCTTTATCTCAAGCTCCAATATCACATAGTTAGGATCTTATTGGTACCATCTTAGCATAAATACATGGAATATATCATGAATCTGTGATAACTTCGAAGGCAATTTCAATCTGCACACTAGAGGTCCCATGCTTTGCACAAGCTCATAAGTTCCAATATATCTAGGACTCAACTTTCCTTTCTTACTAAATCACAAAATCCATTTCTAGGATGATACTCTTAAAAACATTCTATCTCAGACCTTATACTCTATCTCTTGGCGATAACTACCCACATGGCTCTTTTGATGACCTTAAGCTGGTTTAAGGAAGTTTTAACCACATCTATTTTCTCTAAAGTCTCTTGAATTAGCTTTGGACCCTTCAAGACCCTAACATCCTCTACATCCCAACATAATAGACCTCTACACTTATTCCCATATAATGCTTTAAATGGTGCCATACTAATACTCGAGTGATAACTATTATTGTAGGCAAACTCCATCAAAGGTAAGAATCGATCCCAATCACCTTCAAAGTTCAACACACAATCTCTTATCACATCCTTTAAAGTTTGAATAGTATATTTCGATTGCCCATCTGTCTGCAAATGAAATGTCGTACTTAAGTTCAACTTAGTGCCCAAATCTGACTATAAGTTAGTTTAGAATCGAGAAGTAAATATTGGATCATGATTTGATATAATAGACAATGACAATCTATGCAATCTTATAATCTCATCAATATACAACTTGGCTAAATCATTTAAAGAATATATCTATTGAATAAAAAGAAAATGAGCAGGCTTAGTCATTCTATCTATAATCACCTATATTGAATCATGCATATGCCTCATCTTCAATAAAGTTACTATAAAATTTATAGCAATCATCTTCCATTTCCATGAAGAAATAACTAACGGTCTTAATTTGCCTGTAGGGGCCCTAATGCTTAGTCTTAAGCTGACTCACCATGTATCTAGCTACATTCCTCTTCATCAAAGGCCACTAATAATAAGGTCTGAGATTTATGTAGACCTTGTATGCATAGTATAAGACACATTATGAGCCTCCCTCAAAATCTCATCTTTTAACCCATCAATATCCGACACACAAGCAAGTCTCCCAATCACTAACACCTTATTTAATCTCACTAAAACATTAGTTTTTCTACACTGCTAGACTTTATCTCTCTCTCTCTC
>JAOXYD010112106.1:0-11436 GCA_028565735.1 Pinacopodium congolense
TGCTTGTTTGTTCACTGTTTTAAGGAATTTGTAATGGCTGCATGAAGAACATGGTTCAATTTCCGCATTTTCATTTGATGTAGTGATTGTCGGTTTGTTGGCTGTTCCAAGTAATTTGCAAGGGTTACATGAAGAACATGGTTGACTTTTCAGCGTTTTGAAATTCGATGTAGTGTTTGTTTGTTGATTGTTTTAAGTAATTTGCAATGGTTATATGAAGCAAAATAATTTGTTGTAGATACCGATGATGACAACTATAGGCCTTCAAAGAGGTCTAGAGCAGATTTTAGGCCAAGAAGCTTCGATGATACTGATGGTATGCACAGTTCACCTGGGAGGTCGCAAAGGGGGCATTCCAAGGATGATGTGCCCATGACCGACCAAACGGATGATTACCCGTATGAGGTATCAAAATGTTTATAATTGTCTTTCTTTAGATACTGAAGGTTGAAAATGAGTTCAATGGAGGAGATTGTCATGTAGGATGAAGAAGGAGATGAAGGTGAGTTTGAAATGTATCGTGTCCAAGGAACGTTGAGGGAGTGGGTTACAAGGGATGAAGTGCGCCGCTTCATTGCCAAGAAATTCAAGGAATTCTTACTCACATATGTCAATCCAAAGAATGCACATGGAGATTTTGAATACGTGCGATTAGTCAATGAGATGGTGTCAGGTGAAAGGAAAATTGAAGAATTGCGTTTATTTCTTTTCTTCTGGTCTAATTTATTCTGCCTTAGATTTCGTTTTATTTATTTAACTTTCACTTGCAGCCAATAAGTGTAGCTTGGAGATTGATTACAAGCAATTTATCTATGTCCACCCCAACATTGCCATCTGGCTTGCGGATGCCCCTCAATCCGTCCTAGAAGTAATGGAAGAAGTTGCCAGAAATGTTGTATTTGAATTACATCCTAATTATAAAAATATCCATCAAAAGATCTATGTCCGCGTGACAAACTTACCAGTTTATGATCAAATAAGGAACATAAGGTGGTTTAGCTGCTAATTTTTATTCCTATTGTTGAGTTGAAGTTCCCCTATTCATTTTTTAACTCTTCATATGTATTGTAGGCAAATTCATTTGAACACCATGATTCGAATAGGAGGAGTGGTTACTAGACGTTCTGGGGTATTTCCTCAGTTGCAACAGGTAAAATATGATTGCAATAAGTGTGGAGCAATTTTGGGACCATTCTTTCAGAATTCATATTCTGAAGTCAAGGTTGGCTCTTGCCCTGAATGCCAATCTAAAGGACCATTCACTGTCAACATTGAGCAGGTGAAGTATCTCATAACTTTTTTTAGTTGCCTTTATAGCATGAAACCTTGAGAATACTCGAGGGAAGTGCTGGTTAAGTATTGATTTTGATATTCTGTTCCTTGTGCTGAATTGAATATCTGTTATGCAATTGGGATTGATTGTGTTAGGATGTGTTGAGTTGATTCTTCTTAAGTTTTGCTCATCAGAACTAACCCATACCATGGTTGACGTATCTTTCCAGACAGTTTACAGGAACTATCAAAAACTTACACTCCAAGAAAGCCCTGGAATTGTGCCTGCAGGTCGACTTCCAAGATACAAGGAAGTGATTCTGTTGAATGATTTGATTGATTGTGCACGACCTGGAGAAGAGATTGTACTATTCTTTTCTTGAGCCTGCTGATTTTGGGTCGTTTTCTTGTTTATTCCTATCTCAGTCCATACCTTTCTTTCTTTTGATATGTATCAGGAGGTCACTGGAATCTACACTAATAACTTCGACTTGTCCTTGAACACAAAGAATGGATTCCCTGTCTTTGCTACTGTAATTGAGGCAAACTATGTGACCAAGAAGCAGGATCTATTTTCTGCTTACAAACTTACCCAAGAGGACAAAGAAGAAATTGAAAAGCTAGCCAAGGATCCGAGGATCGGAGAACGGGTTTGTTACCTGGAGTTTCTCGTTGTCAATTATGTTTCTGTAATATCTTTGTAAACAACTACTAAACATTCTCCTCATTAAAATTTTCAGATTATCAAATCTATTGCTCCTTCAATTTATGGTCATGAAGATATAAAAACTGCCATAGCTCTCGCAATGTTTGGAGGCCAGGAGAAAAATGTTGAAGGGAAGCATCGACTTCGAGGGGATATCAATGTACTTCTACTTGGTGATCCTGGTACAGCAAAGTCCCAGTTCCTTAAGTAAGAACTGAAATGAAAATTTCTGTAACCATTTTAACTCTACGAGTGATGAAGTAAACTGATGAATGATTTTTCTTTCAGGTATGTTGAAAAGACTGGGCAGAGGGCTGTGTATACTACTGGTAAAGGTGCCTCGGCTGTTGGTCTAACTGCGGCAGTGCATAAGGACCCTGTGACAAGAGAGTGGACGCTGGAAGGAGGAGCCCTTGTCTTGGCTGATAAAGGGATATGTCTCATTGATGAGTTCGACAAGATGAATGATCAGGACCGGTATGGAATTAGAAAGCCACATTTTTTGTATTGGTGAGGTCTGATATTTTCTTGACTAACAACGTATTTACCTGTTATCAGGGTGAGCATCCATGAAGCAATGGAGCAGCAAAGCATTAGCATATCAAAAGCAGGAATTGTTACTTCTCTACAGGCTCGCTGCTCTGTCATTGCTGCGGCAAATCCTATTGGAGGAAGGTATGCGAGTACTTAAGAAAAATAAATTGCAGGAAGTAGGAACTTTGTTGGTAAATATATTCAATTCCCTCAAATAAACTAGTATTTATTCGCAGATATGATTCCTCCAAGACATTTTCACAGAATGTTGAGTTAACAGATCCCATCATTTCACGTTTTGATGTCCTCTGTGTTGTTAAGGTAAAACTTCATCTATCTTAATTCTTCTTCAGTAGCTTGCCTTTGGTTGAAAATAGTGACAAACAATTTCTAATTGCAGGATGTGGTTGACCCAGTATCAGATGAGATGCTTGCAAAGTTTGTAGTTGACAGTCATTTCAAATCACAACCCAAAGGTGCTAACGTAGATGCTAGATCCTTGAACGATTCCGAGGATGACATTCAAGCCTCTGCCAGGCCAGTTGATCAAGACCCGGAGGTATCATAATTAAGAGCCTAACAGCCTTCGTTTATTTTCTAGATATGGGCCTGATCTTTGCATTTCTCTAACCATGAGTACTTAATTTGTCACAGATTATTCCCCAAGATTTGCTGAAGAAATACATAACATATGCAAAGTTAAACGTTTTCCCTAGGTTGCATGACTCTGACATGGAAAAGCTCACACAAGTATATGCTGAACTTCGAAGAGAATCATCGGTGAGGCCTTTGTTCTACTATTCATTAGTAACTTCAATAGAGTGGGCACCATACTGACAATCCTGCTATGTTCCTTTTAAATGTACTTATGTAGCATGGACAAGGAGTTCCAATTGCAGTGAGGCACATAGAATCGATGATTAGAATGTCTGAAGCACACGCCAGAATGCACCTCAGGCAACATGTCACGGAAGAAGACGTAGATATGGCAATAGGTGTTTTACTAAATTCCTTCATCTCAACTCAAAAGTATGGCGTGCAAAGGGCTCTTCAAAAGGTATAGTAAAGAGAATGGATGCTTTTGTCATAAGCTTTCTTTCTGTTTGTTCATACTCCATTTTGCATACTTCTAATACATTCTATGATATGTTTTCAGAATGGATGTGAACAAAGGGAAAAAAAACATAAAAAAAAAGATTATATTGAAGTGCACACCTCCCATGTGTCATTGTTTTAGCCTTTTTTTCATGAAGCTAATTCTGACCAGGTTTCTTCGATGTGCATTTGCCATTCGGCTGAAGTTTTTCTTAACCAACCCTAGCGTCTGACTTGTACTGGGATCTAATTTAGAAAATAAATAGCGTTGTCCCATTTTGGCTACAGAATCCATGTCTCGACTGTATACCAGACAAGTGGGCTTGAACTATGCTGACATTTTTCATCTGCATCCACCCTTACCAGTTTAGACAAACAGGCTTTGCATTTGTGGCATCTAAATAATTGAAATTGGATGATTTCTCATGTCTATAAGTATACCTTTATGGCCAATTTCCAACGTTCTTTACTGAGGATGACTTAATGTCACTGCAGAGTTTCAGAAAGTACATCACTTACAAGATGGATTACAATAGAATGCTTCTCAGTCTTCTACAAGAGCTTGTGAACAAAGCCCTTCGCTTTGAAGAATTGATTTCGGGTTCGGCTTCTGGGCTTACACATATTGAAGTGAAAGTGGACGATCTGCTGAGCATGGTAATGAGAAACCTATACTTTTTGCGCTTCCTAAGTTTTTCTGTTGCATGGCTGGCGTGCAAGATGAAGATTTATACCGACTTGTAAACTCTTTTGGTTATTTCTTCAATTAATGCAGGCAGATGAACGTGGAATTAATGATCTAAGACCGTTCTTCTCAAGCAATGATTTTTCTACGGCAAATTTTCAGTTAGATGAAGAACGAAGAGTGATCAGACATCGACTTCCAAGACGATGACCGTCTTTAAGTTTACAAAGAATTCCCCTACAATATTTAGAACAATCGTTCTTTTAGAACAGAAGTGGTTGGACTTAAGGACTTGTTATTTGCAAGTATTATTTTGTTTAAGTTTACTACAAGTGGGCGAAAAAGAATGAGCATTTCCTTTCCTCTAATTCTAGGTGTCTATCAATTCTCTTATTGAAGCAAAAGCAGAAGCTGCCAAGAAGGAAAATATGAAGATCTTCAAACAAGATATTGAACATTTGTAACATAATTGATCCGAAAAAAAAGCATCTGATTTGGTTTTACACCCTTATCTTTCTATTTTGTATCTAACTAGTCGCTAACGATTTTACAAGATACACGAGGTCTGCGTTGGAAAACCTCAATCACAAAAAAGACGGCAAATGAAAAAAGGTAAGATATGGAAACATCAAGAGGGCTGTTTCCTGAATCTGCTATACGCAACTATCATTTCCTTGATTTGCTGGTGGTCTTGATTTTGGATTTGGAAGAAGGCTTGACGGATTTGGCGTCATGTTGGTGGTCAGAAGTGTATTTGTTATGAGGCTTTTGGGTTGCTTTAGGCTGATGTTTCTTCTTCCTCCTCTTTATTCCGAAAGACGAAAGCTTTCTTTTCTTACCCTTCTCTTTGATGGTTTCGAGCTTGGGTTTCCATCGTTGAGAAGCTACAAGGTGAGTATAATCCCTCGTTAACTGAGGTGTGGTGCATAACCTACTTCTTGTGCTGTTATCATTTTCTTCATTAGACCCACTTAGCTTGCCTTGTTCCATCAACTGCCATATAATGAACTCATCGGACACTCGTACCCTTAAACACCCAGATGGAGATTTCTGTATATCAAAGGGCTGACAAGTGGCTGCTTTCTTCACAAGTGCCGTTCTTGAATTTCTCAATGCTTGAGAGGAGGATTGAGTGGTGAAGGAGGCTATGGTGACGAAAGAAAGGACAGACTGGAAGCAATGTTTAGGTAGAAGAAAGTAGTTACGACCAAGCTGAAGGCGGTCGTTTTGGGACAAAGATGGGATCTTCTGGCCTATGTACAAGGAATCAGAAGGGCACACCAAGTGCTTTGGGAACTGTAACATTAGCTCAGAGACACGAACTGGTCGATGGTAGATGGTGACTTTGCCATCGGAGTCGATGAGTTTGATGGTTGGTCGAGGAGGGACATGGTCTTGGTCCTCCACGCACGGGAAACGGTGACCCATAAGCTGAAAACACCATGGAAGTATATGGAGATTCACAAGTTTAATCCCCATCACCCTGAAACTTTATCTTAGCTTTTGCATATACAACGAGGGTTAATGGGAGGTTAGGTTCATAGGAGAGAAGGGTCGGAGATGACAAATTCAGACGTGCGTTTGCTTTATACAAAATCACATTTTGCATTAGCAGCAGATGGATTTGGAAGTAAGAAGGAAAGAAATAGTATATAATCTTGTGTTCGTATTGAGAATAGTAGCCAGTCAAAGAATGGATGGTTGGCAACTTTTGGTTTTTAGCTGAGAGGCGTGTGGGACTCCATAAGTTACGCCACTAACGAACGCCATGCATCACCCTGCTTTCTATTTTTTTTATATATGTTTTTTGGGTAACTCTAGAAAATATATTTTTAAAATAAAACTATTATTCTGAATGATATAAAATAATAAATTTACTTTTAAACAAATAAAAATACAAAAGGTTTATATTTTCTCATTTTAATGCTATAATTTTTTTAAAAATATATTGTAATGTTCAAGTAACCAACGACAACGTGGAGGAAGGAAGCGGAGTGGGGGCGTTTGTTAATAGTCCAAGTATGAGTCTTGCGGAGCGCACGTGTTTTGTGTCAAAGTTGAAAGGCCATGAAGAAGACGGTGACCGTCTCAATCCCTATTGGTATCTAATATGAATATGTTTGACCCGAATAGCCTGCTTTTTTTGCTTTATATATGACGGCTGTTAAACCTTCAACTCTTCAGTCGACTTCTTTGACTGCCCTCTCTCTATCTCTATGGTCATCAATATTCAATAATAATCATAATTTTATTTTGTTATCACTTTTCAGAATGAGACATTTGGGCTTCACTATGTGAGGAAATTGGACCTGAAAATGATGTTTTTGTATTGACCAAAATAGAGCCCAGCCCAATTGATAACCATAAAACCTAATGTTGGGATGGGCTGTAGGCCTAACCCTAAATGGCTTAAAAGGGAGGAGGGTACTTGAATCTTAGCAATGGTCTCTTGGTGTGGTTATAAGCCTGAGTTTCATCACAGAAGTGATCTACCCTGATTTCCTATGAGAAGATTGGAGTTAGGGTTTCACCATTAGTCAATATAATTATCTACTTGTCAATATTAACCTCATTCCTTGTTTTTCTTCAAGATAATTTTTATTTTAAAAAATCAGTTTACTACTCAATAAAGATTTTATGGATTGGTCATCTATCAAAATAAAAAAAGAAGTTCAAAACTTGATTTAAACCAATGATTTAAAAATCGGATCAGACTGACCGGTTCGATTCGGTTAATCCAGAATCGGTCGGTTTATCGGTTCGATTTTATTTAAAAACCGTTATATTAAAAAATTGGAGTGTTAAGGGTCGGATCAATCGGTTCGACCCGGTTTAAATCACAGATTTAACCGATTAGACCGGTTTAATCCGTTGGTCCCAACTCACCCCTCTCCACTTTTTTTTAATTTTTTATTTTAACTTACTCTTCCAACTTTTTTTTTACTTTTTAATTATTTGTATTATCTATTAAATCTACTATTTTTATTTTTATTTAATTCTTATATGATATTATTTATTTATTTTATAATTTTTTGTTGTATATTTTATTTAAAATAATAAATATTAAAATAAAATTTTTATATAATATATTTTTGATATTATAATTTAGTAAAAGATTAATAAAAAAAAGATTAATAATTTATATATCTTATTATTTTACACCGGTTCAATACCGATTTTATAACAATTTTATACTGATTGAACCTCTAAACTTTTAACCCATTCTCGTACCGGTTCGATTTTTACAGTATTACTTTATACTATAGTCTAAGAAAATTTCTGTCAAAAGGTTATATCAGATTGAGTAAATCACGAGCATATGCTTTTGTATGCTTTGTGAGTTGTTTATTTTATTGAACAGTAAGATAGATTATATTCCCATAAGTAATATTACCTTTAGGAGACCTCTTCAAGTATGGCATAATGAATTGGACCAGGCTCCCTTTTGAAGCTCAAAGCCCAATCCAAGTTGAGTTGTCGAGCCTATTAATTAGATTCGAGATGTTGAGTTTGAACTCCATTAAATTTCAGGTAATTTAAAATTTAATTATTAAAAAGTAAGTCAAATCAAACTTTATTCATGATTCTGCTATCGTCTGCTTGTAATTGATCTAACAGGCTTATTGTAGCGGTTTACTCCTCAGGTCTCTCTAAACTGGATAGGTGCTCTTCGAAATCTCACATATGACAGCAACAGGCTAATTATTATTCTTTCCTAATTATATTTTTAGGTTGTATTTGTTATTATGTTTTTTTATCGATTTTTGTATTGTAAAAAATAGAACATCAAAATAAAAAATTAAAATTCAACTAAACAGAACTTAATGTCATCACTCCGATTGGTTTGGTTCAGTTCTTTGTATTAGTTTTTATATTTTTTAATCAATTTTTGTATGTTTTTAATTTCTGTACTGTTTTTTTAATTTTATATTTTATTAACATACTGTTTTTGATTTAAGTGTTTTTTTTAATTTTTGAATTTAAAAAGCAAAAATAAAAAACCAATCTTAAAAACAAAAAACGAGCATCCCATAAAATATGAGAGTTACAATTTCATGAAGGATTCAAATACATGACTCTCGTGTGTGATCATTATTAATTTTTGTGTGGAAAATATATTTAAAATACCTCTTACACTTTAAATGATTTGTTAATGAGTAAAATGGTATAATTTGCATTTTCTCCTGTAATAGCCAAAGATTGTTACTGGAGAATCACCAAATATTTTCCTTTTATTTGAAAAAACATGTGAAAGGATGTGGAAACAGAGTGTTTGGTAAATTTTGTTTTGTAGTGAATACCAGCCGATTCTAGTTGGTACCGTGCATTTCGGCCAATACCAGTCGATACTGAAAAAAAAATTTAAATTAATTTTTTTATATTTTGATTTTTTAGGTTTAAAGTTAAGTTAAAAACTATACAATATAATATACTTATAGATCATTTTATAAAATTTATAAAATTTAAAAATTAATTTATAATTTTAAATAATTATCCGAAACGGTATCAGTATTAACCAGTACCAATACAATACAATTTTTTAAATAAATTCAATTTCAATACCAGTACAATATTTAATGCACTCCATAAAAAAGTCCATTTAATCAACGAGTACCATTAGCTATTTGCTTTTGAAATGGAAGAGAAAAAGTCCATATGTTGTATGACGTCCCAAATTTCAGGTTTGAATTGGATCAACAAGTGTTTAAAATGATTAGTTAAAAAAGAGTAAGTTATTTATTTAAAGTTATAAACTTCTTTTAAATTCATACTTTGTTAATAAGATATGTTAAACAAAAATTTACTTAAACTAATTTTTATTACCTTTTAAAAATTTGTAATCTTATCATCTAAATAATATATGCAAAGAGGTAATCATTTTTAATTTACTTAACATAAAAAAGATACTTTTCAAAATAATAATAGAATCATAATATAAATTTCAATGATATTCCAAGTAATTTTCACAAAAATATAATATTCTAAGTTACACTTAAATTTCAACTACCTTTTTATCATAATTAATTATTTAATATATATCTATATATTTTAATTTTGGGATAACTAGCACGATGTTTCAAATACCATATATAAGTTATTGGTATGTCAAATTGACAGCCTATTTGATGTTTTCGTATCCAAAAATCAACAAATTTGATTATGCTTTATCTTTATCTTCAATTATTCAATAATTTCTACAAATACAAACACAAATTACACTTTTTATAAGTCCAAAAAATTTTCACTAAAGTCATGTTTACTTTAGCTTTGGTTTTTTATTTTGATGTTTTTTCTAAATATAAAATTAAAAAAAAAGACACTCTAATACGGCACAGAAATAAAAAAAACAAATACAACAAAAAATCACAACTTACAATCCAATTAAATATCTTCTAAATAATTCATTTTTTGCTGGTACATTATTTTTTTTAATGAAAAGTATGAAGTTTTGTTGCATCTTCAATAATCTCTCTGTTGCTAAAGGGTCGTTTGATATTATTATTGATTCTAGTTTTTAGTTGTAATTCTTATATTTTTATATTAAATTTTGTGTGTTTTTCGATTTTTGTGCTATTTTTTTAGTTTATGTGTTGTATTATTGTGTTAATTTTTTCGATTTTGTACTATTTTTTAGTTTTTGTATTTAAAAAAAACAAAAAATCAAAACTCAAAAAGAAAATGAAAAAATAACACAACCTCTTATTTGATGAGATGAAACCAATCTAATTCAGCTTTTTCGATAGAGTTTTTTTTATTCATTCTAATTAGAATTTCTTCTTGTTAATTTTAAAAGCTCTTTTCAAATATAAGGAAATTGTTGAGTTTCAGAGTCAAACATCTTTAAGGTCAGAGATTGTTCCTCTAACACGTTTTGACGAGTTTTAATATGATCATTTTTATAAATAAACATCTCTTGCAGTTTTACAAGAGATGTTTATTTATTTATTATTATTATATAAATAATATTATTATTATTATATATATACGTGGACTTACAGGTCACAGAAAATTATAGCATAATCATATCTAGTAAAAAATATTATTATATTATTAAACATATAAATATAACAATTATTATTATTATTAAGTAATGGAAGATCACAGTTTGCAGGTCATTTATTTATTTATTTTAATGAAAAAATATCAAACCTCACTAAAGCCCAACTTTCCATCTCTCCTAAACATCATCCCCTTTGCTAGGCCTGTTTGGTTCAGTTTTGATTTTTAGATTTGATTTTTGGATTTTTTAAACACAAAAATTAATAAAGAATATTACAGAAATCGAAAAAAAAATACTTTAATACAGCACAGAAATCAAGATAGATAACACAAAAATATATAAAAATACACAAAATTCAATAAAAAATATAACATCCACAACCAAAAATTATAATTAAAAACTTTATCAAACGGCCTAACTTTTCTTCTATGAATTGTTGTGACAAGTCCCTTCGTACCAAACACATTAAATAACATAGTTAAATTCCATCCAATCTTTTACTCCTCGGCCAACCATTGGGTTAGGAAAAAAAATCATATTATAACGGGTCCAATTTATTTTTAACCCAAAGATTATTCATGAAGCCCAATTATAGAGAAAGAAGATCCAACAACTAGTAATATATAACTCGCAAGCCCATTTTTCCTCAATATGACGTAATACAAACGTCATTCCGCCACTTGCATGATACAAACCTGCAATTTCACTCTCTTCTTCTTTTCTTTTTTTTTTTCCCCCTTTTGAATAAGAATTAAGAACCGACAATTTCACATGAAGCTTGGGTGTTAGTAACTTTCGACATCATTATAGTAAGTTATGGTTGCATCAATGTACTAAAAGCTTAAACGGGCTCCATGAAGGAATCACTCATGGTGCTTCGTGGCCCTCAGACAAAAGCATAAGTCATTGATGATGCCTTTAGCCGTCAGTTAATGGTGGTTTAAGTTAGTTGGTTTGGTAGTTAGTGTCGTTAAGTTTAAAGGGGAGGGTCAAAAAAATGGAAAGTAAGGTTATGGTATCAATTCCTTCGACCATGCAAAGATGTCACGGTGTGACAATTCAGTCTCCCGAGAGGCGAGGTTCAGACCGAAAGACCCGGGATCTTCTAGAAGACTACACCCACAATTAGCTCCTTGATTGGTG
>JAOXYD010112127.1:0-11435 GCA_028565735.1 Pinacopodium congolense
CACAAAAACTCATAAACATGGCCCCACACTTTTTTCCACGTCATCCTGCCAAATCAGCTTTTTCCAGCTTTTACTTCTGCTTGGTATTTCTTGTCCTCTCCTCTTAGCTAGAAAACATCCTTTTCTATTTCTCTTCTTAACTTGTCCATTTATAGCCTAAAACATCCATTAACTTGTCTATTTTTTTCTCTAAGGCTCCAAGATGATCTTGTTAAAATCTGATAAGTCCTTACGATCTTACTTGGCCACCTGTATTGTTAGTACTCCTAGAGAAATTTAGGTGATTTTTCCACCCTGGATTGTAAGTGTTGGAGTATGGATTGTTACCTCTTTGTTATGGTTAGCCTAAGTAATTTACCTATTCAGTGCCACTAGCTCCCAGTAAGAAGCATTCAGTAGTGCAATGGTTTCCCTGCCCACATAACTCATATTGTAATCACATGGCCCTGACTATAGATAAAGAAGCTCCTTACATATTAAATCAACTGTGTAGTGAAGGCGATAATCTGTACTTGCAAGGCTATCACAGAATTAATTGGAATCATGCCTTTTTTCCTTTGGCCTTTGCCTACTCCATTAATTTGACCATATTTAACAATTACTTGTTATCTCCTCCAAAAGATTATAAGCTGTATCGATAGTTTTCCTCATCAATGATCCTCTAGAAATTGTATCTATGGTCCCTCTTGTGCTCTGATTGACACCATTATAGAATGTTTGTAGTAAGAACTCCCTTGGAAGATTATGGTAGGGACAACTCCTTTGTAGTTCCTTAAATCTCTCCTAAGTGTTAAATAATGACTCCCCTTCATTTTGTTGAAAGTTTGTGATTTTCTTTATGATTCTTATTGTCTTGGTCAATGAGAAGTACTCAACAAGGAAAGCTTGAGCTAGTTTCTCCCAAGTATTGATTTTCCCTGAACTGAGTAAGTTGTACCATGCCTTTACCCGATCCTTCAAGGTAAAAAAAAGTAATCTCAACCTCATAGCATCGTCTAACATCCAATTAAAGCAAAAAGTGTCGCATATCTTCAAGAAATTGGCAAGAGAAGCATTAGGGTCTCCAGTTGATAGCCCATAAAACTGCACACTACTCTGAAGAATATTGAGGAGTGCTAGCTTGATTTTAAAATTGTTTTCCTGAATTGTAGGCCTTGCAACTCCTTGAGGACTAAAGCCTGGCCTCATAAAGTCTATTAAAGTTCCCTCAGCTCCTCCTTATTCTCCTTCTTCTACCATAGTTCTTCATATTATTTGTTGGTGCTTAGCTCTTTTTAGCTCTCTTTCGTGCCTTGTAATATCTGATAACTCTTTCTTCACTTAGCTCGGTAGACCTTCTTATGTTCCTTATGTTCATGCACTTGTAAATACACAAGGAAAAGTATCAAAAACTCTTAAATCAAAGTTACCCAAACTAAACAAGATGCTAAACAAACAATACCTTGTAACAACTCGAAAAATTATTGATGAGTTGCAAAACTATCTAACTTATTTTACGCTACAATACTGTTATGGGTCGTAACTTATAGTAAGGAAGTAGATATCAATCCCACAGAGATTGAGTTTAGTCACCATTTAAATCAGGTTATACTTTGTTTAAGAAAACAGATGTAAATGATTAAAAATTGGAAATTAAACAAAAATTAATTAAATAAACAATAAATAAATAATTGAGACAAAGTGCAGTAATTTGTTATCCAAGGCTTAAGATTAGGAGTTACTCTATCCCTATTTTACTTTCCTCTTGTGTTTTTTTATCCAATTATGCTTGATCTAAGATTTCCTACTACTTAATTACCCTCTCTTAAGACATAATTAGTTGACCCTAGTTGAAATGGATTAAAATCAGTTATACTATCTCTAGACTAACAAACTTCTCCTAACCATTCAACCAAATTTTAAGCACTCCTATAGGTGATTTTAAGCAAATAGCCAAGATCTCTCTTTAATTATTTGAAAAAACCTTAATATTTATAGGTCCATTGGGAGCTAACTCTTATTATACTACCCAACTCAATTGTCCAAACTCACCCTCTCGATCTATTGTATGGTATAAGCATAATGAATATCACAAAGCATCATTCGTTGAATCAAAACAACAAGAGTTTCACAAATAGTTCAAGAACAACTCCTACAAAGTGTTTAGCTACTCATAATCATGAACAATCCAACAAAAACCATGTTTTTCATACCAAAAGTCATAAAGAGAAAAAGAATAAAAACTAGGTCAAGTTAAGAACTCTTCCTCTCTACTCCAAAAAAATGGAAAAACTGTAGATGTTGATGTTGTCACCACTTTTTCCAAGGTAGATTTTAGTTTTCATTCTTGTCTAGCCACCAAAAATCTCGCTCTTTTCCTCTTTTAGGTGTTGTCTCTTGTTAGATGGAGGTTCCTAAGGTTTAGAACCCTTATATATGTCAAAAGGAGGGTCAAACCACTTAAAATCCTGTGTTCATCTTGAAATAAGCCATTCCCATTATCATGATCGTGACACCCTCCTCTGTCAGCTTCGAATACTCTTCATTATTTTGGTCATAACATCTACTCCGGACCTCCGATTGACTTGAAATTTTTAATGTAGCTTCCTCACATCTAGATCTTGGTTGCTCCAAATTACATTGCCATCTAAACTCTATAAGTCTACCTAATGAGTCATCACAATCACCTGAAAATTCATCTTTAGCTGAATTTTTGGTACTTGCATAATCTACCACTAAAATGCATCAATCCATCCCTAAAACAACTCAAAAGTTACCCTCAGACACTAAACAATCAAAAGAGACAATTAAAAATATCTACGATCATGAAAAGATGCAAAAGATGCAAAATAACAAGTAAACTAATGATAAAACATACAAAGAAACACTTAAAACACATAGAAAACAACCTAAAAATACAACTTAAAGCACACTTATCAACTTCCCCACACTTAAACCTTTACTTTTCCTTAAGAAAAATCAAACACAACCATAACATCCTATCAATTTGTTATCATAACGATTAAGAGCATGCAATCTTTCAAATTTTGACCAACTCAAATGTCAAGCTACTACATGCATTATAATTCATTTTCATCAATACACATAAACAAACTCAACTTACTACACCATTGATCAAATGCAAGCATAGACTCAATTTGGATCTTCCTAACGGAATTCACTCAATTCACTCAAGTGTTTACAGGTTAGCGTTTTACTTAAAACTTCTTATAGGAAAGCACACTACCATAGGCTTGCAAATACACCAATTCTCCTCCACAGTGATTACATGAAAAAATAAATCAAAAGGACTTTGTGAAAGGTTGTAATGAGGTTAAGGTTAAGGTAGGTTAAAAAGGGATTGAAGGGGTCTTCATAAGAAATCATAAAACACTAAGTATGCAAAGGGATAACAAAATAAATTTATGAGATATACATATAAATATAATTACTACTCCACACTTATTTTTTGCTACTCTATGTTATTCTTTTCTTTTCTTCTTTTTGTCTTCTTTTCTTTCCCATTTTTTTTTAATTTGATATGGTTATTTTCTCTTTCTCTTATCTTTCTTTTTGAACAATAAACAAGACATAAAAAACCAACACCAGCAGCTAGGTGTAAGAGTAGAAGTGCTAAAGACTGCTCAAAACATCTCAAAAAACAAAAATTTTAGCCAAAATTCCCGACTAATACATACTCAGTATTCTATTAAACTTGTAATTGGGTAGGTTAATGGGACTTGAGGTTTTAAAAATGTGGTGTTCACTTTAAGAAACAAAAAAGGTTAAAGGCTTAAAAGTTTTACAATGAATAATGACAAAGGTTGGTTATTTAAGCTAAAGGTTTAAAAGAAAGAGAGCCTTAATCACATCCATTTAGCATGCACCTAGTAAATTCAAGTTGGTTTAAAACAAGTTCTATAGTAAATACCTATGGGAGTATCACACACACAAGGAATGAAATGACTATGGAATAGAGTCATATAGGCTCAACTCCTCACTTAGGTTCTATTGAAGATCCATCATGTTTCTATACATTACCTAATCACTTAAGTATCAATTTTTGGGTAAGTTTATATGACCAAATATTAAGACAATTAACATGATTAACCTTTTATCCAAGTGGTCTAATTCAACTTCAAGTATGCATCTTAATCCCATTCCAACTACTATGATAAGACTCATGACAACACATTCATCACAAAGATTCAAATGTAAGGGAAATTGACACTCCTAAAACTACACCTTAATATGAATCCTACATGACATGCCAAAATGCAAAGCAAACACCAATAATTAGACAAACACAAATAATTAGCTACCACAAACAATTAGCTACCTCTTGACATTGAAAGGACACATTGTCCCAAATGTGTAAAGAGGCTCATAAAAAAAAACAACATCAAACAAAACCACAAAGCAAATGTTATGGGTCAAATTGATATAGTTTAAATGGTTAATTTGTTGAATTATGACCCCTATTTCAGTGCTTAAATGTTAAATTTATGTGTTGTATGTTTAATTTGCATGATGGAGCTCTAAGATATAGATTGGAGGAAAAACTAAAAGAAAGTGTCTTATTTTTGTCCCTCATCAGCACCCTAAAGCCCACTGTTTAAGGATGAACAACCCACCATTAAGGTAGGCAGAATTCGACCATCAACGACACCCTCCAGCCCGTTGTTGAAGGAGTAGTCAACAATGTTAACCTCAAATCTCCAATATTGTGACTGTGGCGTGTCTCGAATTAATGCCCTTATCTTCTAGCAAATCTTGGAGGCTTCTGCAGCTATAAAAACAAACAAAGTAACACAAATTACACGGAGAGGGAGATAGAGATCAGATCAACCATAGGATAGAAAGCATTCTTCTCTCACCATAGAATTTCTCTTAGTTCTAAGCTTCAAACACTTTGTTCTTCAAACTTTTGTGTTGTTTTTAAATTTCTAAACATCTGAGCTTGGTGTATAAACATAGTTCTAAGTTTATAAATCACATTCAGGGGGTTTCTAACTCAGATTACTCATTGTTATGCTCTTATTTTCAGATTAATCAAAGTATTTGTTCTTAAGCTTATAACCTTGTATGCTCTTTGATTTTTCTACAAGTTTGATTCAAATAAAAGGTTATGTTGCAATCCATATCAAGTTGGGAGTTACAAGACACATCCAACCAAACCTATTTGTACACTCTAAACTCATTATTTCAGCCTGTATTTATAGATCTATCAAGATATGTTGCCTAAGTTGTATATTTTATATGTGTTGATCAATATGTGTGGCTAATTCATTTTTATTGCTAAAGATTGATGTTTATATGATTTAAGAGAGCTTAAAGTCATGTTAAAGGTTATGTATTTTGTTTATTGAAAGTTTAAATGAACTGATTTTGGCCTATCCACTTGATATTAGTTTTTAAGACAAGTTAAGCTTGAGAAATCATCTTAAATTGTTTGAAAAATCAATACGCAACATGAATTAATCCTTGCATGACCAAACCTGGATTTTCTGTGAAGGTTAGAGATTTGAGATTAATTTTTCAGAACTCACCTTCTTAAAATTAAAACCCATTAGTAAACAAAATCATAAAGCAACAAAACGCAGAAAAAGAAACAAACAAAAGAGATAAGCAATGAATAAAAAGATAAATTAAGAAAGCTTCTGGGGAGGGCGGGGGCGATGGTGTTGGGGATGGGACTTGGAGTCCTTGCATCGCCTAAGACTTGTGGATCTTCCTTTTGAGGTAGCGTTGACACCAGATCACCATTTGCATTTGCTCGTTTAAAGTTGTCAATTGCTGTTGTGTTTGTCTATTTTGGCGCTCGAGGAGATTATACACCATTTTCCATCCCGCGTCATCAGAATCATCACTTGAAGTATCATCATAGGTGGGAGCAACCCTAAGACTTGAAATTTTGCCAAAGAACCTGTGTTTAATTGCAGTTTGAGTCCAAAGATCTCAGAACTCCATGTTACTATTCCACAGTATTTTTGAGCATCATAAGTAAGGAAGATTAAAGTACTCACAAAAAAGAGGGTTTAGACCACTAGTAAAGAGGGGTTAAACCACTAGTATCAATATTAAAATGTTGGGTTACGATGGTGGCTAGATACCCTAGGCTTAAATAATTACCCCTCTCAGTCATCGAATGCATCAAACCTTGAAAAAAATAGAAAGGCATATGCAACTTAATCTTTTCATGCACAAACCACAACAAAAGTAATTCCCTAACTAAGCATTTATTACTTTGAATCTTTGAGAAAAGAGCATGGCAGATAAATTTATGTAGTAACAAATGTTTTGAGCTAAGAATGTTGACATTTGAAGCATTGTGGGCAATAAATTCAAGTAATTCAAGTAATTCAGTCAAGTGACGCTAATAGCTATTAGGTAAAAAGTCTTGATGTGCATCCTTAATTTGTCCCTTAGGAAACCTAAAGATTCTTTTTAGCAGTTTATCATCTAACTTATGAGCTTGACCTCTAATTCTAAACCAAAATTCATTCGGTTTGCCATAATCAAAACGTAAAGATGTAAAAAAACTCAAGGGTCAATTCCTAAAAAACTGGGTAATATATTTGAAAAAATTGCTCCTAACCACCTCTATTACAAGCTTGATGAGTCTATCTTTAAATCCTATGGTTTCCAAAAGATAAAAATCAAAATAACATGGCGTAAGGATAGTTCTATCTTTGATGTGAGTGTACCTATGATCGTTGTCCATGGAGAAGATGGGAAAGGAGGCACCATAATCTATAGAAATGTCTTGGGCATTCTAACCTCCTACTTTGGTTTGAATGGGCAGAATAGATTTATGGCAAAGGGTTTTCTTCACCTCCTTCCTCACTCATTATCCCAATGAACTTCTCTCTCTCTCTCTCTCTCTCTCTCTCCCTCTCTCTCTCTCTTGACTGGCAAAAAAACATAATAAAAGTTAAAATGGGCAATAAAGAAACAAAACCCACATCCTAGAGAGAGAGAGAGAGAGAGAGAGACGTTCATTGGGATAATGGGTGAGGAAGGAGATGAAAATTGGAGAAAAAATATAGAAACTGTAAAGAAACTGCATAAAACTGAAAAGAAACCAACAAAACTTACTAGATTTTGAGCAAACTTGGCTTAAAATGAGCAAAGAAAGGTGGAGACTAGGTGAAGGAGTTGAAAATAGAGAGAAGAAGGAGTGGGTAAGAGAAAGAATGAAGAAGAGAAGGTTTGAACCCTAAAATTCATCCACTAGGAAAAGACGTTGTCACGATCGTGACAACCCTTAGTTTTAAAAATTCTATCACCTTCGTGACAGGGCATGAGGGTAACAACACATTTAACAAAAAAAGCTACTAAAAAAAACCAATCAAACTCAAGAAAACAATAATAAAACTAAATAAAAGATGAAGATAAAGCATGAAACACTTAAAAACTATGCATCAACACATTGAAAAACTTGCAAACTAAACAAAACATACTTCATTTAAGGTCATGAACTTGACCAATCTTCAAATCAATTAGAAGAGAAAGGGAGAGGTAAGAAACCACTTCCCTTTTATATGAGACAACTACTCCAAAGTAAAGCTTACACCTATGCCCATTAACCTTAAAGGTTTCACCCTTATCATTTTCCAACTCCAAAGCACTATAGGGAAACACTTGAATAACCTTGAAGGGTTCAATCCATCTTGACCAAAGTCTTGAATTAAAAAAAAGCATCAAGTATCCATTCTTGAATTCTTTCTTCTTAATGTTAGCATCATACCACTTCTTTACCCTCTCCTTGTACAACTTGGCATTTTCATATGCATCATATCTTAGCTCCTCCAATTCATCAAGTTGTAACAATGTCTTCTCACTTGTTAACTTCCATTCCATGTTTAACTTCCTAATCGCCTAATAGACCCTATTCTCCAACTCTAATGATAGATGGCAACCTTTCCATACATAAGTCTATATGGGGTAATATGTATAAGTGTCTTGAAAGTTGTCCTATAAGCCCATAATGTGTCATCCAACTTCAAAGCCTAATCCTTCCTTGAAGTACTCACTACCTTCTCCAAAATCTTCTTCAACTCCTTATTCACTACCTCTACTTGGCCACTTGTTTGTGGATGGTAAGGAGTGGCCACTCTACGGTAAACTTTGTACCTTTTAAAAAGTGCTTCAAATGGTTTGTTGCAAAAATGGCTCCCTCCATCACTTATGATGGCTTTAGGTACTCCAAACCTAGCAAATATCTTTTTGATAAACCTTTGGACCACCTTTCCATCATTAGTTAGAGTAGTTAGCGCCTCCACCCACCTACAAACATATCAGCTCCATCCAAGATATAGGAGTTACATAGGGAGGATAGGAATAATCTAATGAAATACAAACCCCACACATTAAAAATCTCCACCTCTATGATGTTAGATAGTGGCATCTCATCTTTCTTTGAAATATTACCCAGTCTTTGGCATTTATCACACTTCAATATGAAATCTCAAGCACCCTTAAATAAGTTGGGCCAATAGAAATCACACTCTAGAATGCGTGCAGCCATCTTATTTGCTTCATAGTGTCCTGCATAAGGAGAGTTATGGAAATACATCAAAACTTTAGGCATCTCATCTTCAAGGGCACACCTACGAATTAAATTGTCACCATATATTTTATAAAGCATAGGTTTATCCCAAATATAATAAGAAAACTGGAATAGGAAATGCTTCCTTTGTTGATGCGAAAGGTTATGGGGAAGGATATGATTGTGGTTGGCCATATACAAAATTAGATCAAATTAATCTATCTTTCAATGCACAATTTATGAATTAATTTGAGGCCAACTTTCGGCAAGTGTACCAGTCTAATAAAGTAATAAAGTGGAGTATATTTAAGACTCCAAGTATCGATCTCACAAGGAAGTTTATATGATGTAAATATTAGGTCAATCGAATTATAATTGTTTAAAGAAAACTTAGCTTTATGATTTAAGATAATAAATAATTTAAAAGTTAATATAAAAAGCCTAGAAAAATTTCAATCTATTGTAAAAGCGCTACAGATTGTTTTCCTAATTTATTCAGTTAAGCTTTAGTGGTAGATGATTTAATTGATAGATCAGTGATGGTTAATCTATGGTCTTCTCTAAATCAAGGCAGCGCTATGGTTAAGACACTCACTTATCTTTATTGGTCCTATCCTGGGGTTTGATTATGCCTCAGACTTAGGCAATAGGCTTAAAGCTTAAGAAGTCTAGTCCTCAATTATCTTAATTTAAAACTAACACCCTTATGATTAACCAATCATTGGTTAGTTCATTGATTTAAACCGCATTGTTTATGGACCATTCTAATATCCTAGGTAGAGACTGTCGAATCCTAGATTATTTGATGTCAATATCTTAAGTGATCAGTTCAAGATAAGCATTAAGTATTCAATAAATAAAGATTAACTCACTAATCATGCAATAATCATAAATTAACACAATTAACCATCCATAAATATATTTAGCATGATAACGTAACTGAAATTAAACCTTAAGCATAGAAATTAATCCAAGCATATAAGAACATTAACTTAAGCAACACTACTTTGATTAATTCAAAATAACAACTATAATACACGAAATTAAGAGTTTAGAATGAACTAAATCACATCCCCAGATGGTGTTCTAGCTCAAAATCACGTGTGTGTAGCTTCATACAACCTGAATATTCAAATACAATAAATTGAAATGGAAAAACTAATGAAAATACACCCTAAAAACCAAAATAAAATAAAATAAGTGTTTAAAACATAAAACTAAACCTAAAACACTCTAAAAATGCCTCCCTATCTGCCCTGATTCTGTGCCTTGAATTCCCTTTCCTTTATATAGAAAATTGTTGCTTGATGAAGCCAAAAATCCAATAAGAAAACGTGTCTACCGATGCACAACGGTGGGTTGACCTAGAGTACATCGATGTCGTTATGCGTCGGTGGCCCGCTGTTGTGCTCCTGTGCTGCCGACAATAAACAGTGGTCTGCTCCAAACTGCTGTTTTACTCCTATTTAACGAGTTCTTTTGATCCTTTTTGCACATTTGCTCCATTTTTCACATTCAACTACAAATTAAACAATTATAAACATAAATTAAGCAATTAAGCACATAAATAGGGGTAAATTAACATAAAATAACAACCAAAAGCACTATAAATTTACCCCCTAATAGGATCCGCCTGATAGATAATTTGCAAAATCTACAAATTAAGGGCGAAAAGGATTATCCACCATCATTAAAGCTTCATCAGGGAAGCTTTCTTTGATTTCCTCTTCTTCTTCATAATGTCCACCTTCTAGCCTGCATAGGTGGTTTACTACAATATTTTCTACTCCTTTTTGTCTTTAATTTCAAGGTTGAACTCTTAGAGGAGAATCACCCATCAGATTATCCTAGCTTTAGCATCCTTCTTAGAAAAAAAAGGTAGTGCAATGCCTCATGGTCTGTAAAAATAATAAATTGTGAGCCCAAAAGATAAGAACGAAATTTCTCACATGCAAATACCACTACAAGTAACTCCTTCTCAATAGTGCTGTAATTCAGTTGTGCCCTTGTCAAGGTTTTGCTTACATATTAGATGGCATGTAGTCACTTCTCTTTCCTCTATCCAAGCACACACCCAATGGCCTAATCACTTGCATCACACAAGATCTCGAAGGGCAGTGACAATCTGGCGACGTCAAATAGGTGCTGTGGTAAGTGTCTTTTTTAACTTATTAAAAGCATGTAAACATCATCATTAAACAATATAAGGCACATCTTTAACTAACAAATTAGTTAAAGGTCTAGCAATAAGAGAAAAATCTTTGATGAACCTTCTGTAAAACCTTGCTGTTGGTGGGAGGTAGGAGCTTCTCAATCACTTCCGTCTTAGCTCGACCTACCTTAATACCTCTGTGTGAGATCGTATGGCCTAATATAACTCCCTCTTGCCTTCTTGTTCTTAGTAAATCTAACATAAAATCAACGTTAATTCTCTCTTATTTCTAAGATGGTATCATTAAATGCTTTAATTTACTCACTGAAGCCTGATGCTCAGTCTTAACTTGCTGACAAGTTAAACATCTTACTATAAATTCTACCACATCCTTGTTCATAGTTGGCTACCAATAATAAGGCTTAAGAATCTAATACATCTTTATTATGCTAGGATGCATCTATATGGTCACTATAAGCTTCTTTTAGTATCTCCTCCCGTAGATCATCCACATTTAACACACATATCTGAGTCCCTATTGCTATTACTCCGTTTGATTTCACTGAGAAATTAGACTTCTTTCCCCATCATGTCTTCTCCAACATCTTTAGCAAGTATTGATCCTGAGTTTATACCTAATATTGTCCTCCAAATCAATATGAACTTGTAAAGTAACCATTAATTCAATTATATCATCATCCTCTAATTTAATATCTAAAGCTCTCTTCACCACCAATAATGTCATACTAGTTC
>JAOXYD010112137.1:0-11434 GCA_028565735.1 Pinacopodium congolense
AACATTCTTCATTTAGCTTAACTGTCTCATACTCCTCTAACCTTCTCTTCTTAGATAAGATTTCCTTCAAGAACTTCACATATGAAGGCATTTGGGCAATTGCTTCAGCAAATGGAATGTTAATATGAAGCTTCTTAAACATCTCCATAAAGTTCCCAAATTGCTTATCTAATTGAGTACAATTTAACCTTTGAGGGTAAGGAATCCTAGGCTTGTATGGTTGAACATTTGGATCTGCCAATAACCTAGGTGGCTTGTCTACTTTCGGTACAAAATATGCTCTAACATATCCAGATCTTTTTCTCTAATCAAGGCATTCTTTTTCAATTTTCTCTTGATCTAGGCATCCATTCAATTGAAATTTGGTATCATTGTGTTTAGAATTTCAATAGTTTTCCAATGATACCAATTTTGTACCCTATCATGTTAATTGAAAATTTGGAAATTTTCAATTAAATTATGGATTTTTTTGAAATTTTTTTGAAGAATTTTCTAATTTTCTAACCCATTCTGGTGTATTTTATTAAACAGATTTAGTTGAAATGGAACCATCGAAGAAATGATTGGCTCGACTCTTATAGGTATTCGAGTAAGGATTGTTACTTTACCTTCCTTATGATGCTCCCATATAGTTCACTTATTTTGTCTCATTTCTAGTCATCAACAAACACTCTATAGTTACACAACCCTCTTAACCACACAACTCATACCCATGTTGTATTGCTTTCAATGATTGTGATGACATAACCTCCAAGCTATTCAACTATTTGGCCAATGCTGATATCTGATCTTGTAAGGCAGTCACTAAACCTAAATGGTGAAATCATTCCTCTTATGTGCTTTAAACAAGTCAAAATTCTCTTGACCTCTAAATCTAATAGGGTTGAAAGTCAAAATTCCTCCTAGACAGCATTTGACTTGAAACTTTTTAATAAATGTATATAAACAATTTGGAAAATGGAAAGAAAAATCAGAAAATTTTACACTAAAGGGTCATCAGAATATTCCCTTTTGACCGGAATATTCTTGATTTTTTTGTGATGATAGAATTACATGAAATTGCAATCAAAAGAAAGCTAATGAAATTTGGAACACAATGATACCAAAATCCAGTCAAATGGATGCCTATATTGAGAGAAAATTGAAAAAGAATACCTTTAATGGAGAAAAAAAGCCATATAATTCAGAGGAGATTCTAAAACATCTGTTGATTTTCAGAACAAATTGATGACCGATTCTTGTAGAGGAGAGAAAATTCGAGAAATGGACACAAAGAACGTCCCATTTGGTTAAGAAATAAAGAGATATTAGGATTTGAAATTAAAGAGGTGAAAAAGGTTTTTCGAAAGGGTTTGGGGATGAAGAAGATGATGAATAGTTAAACTGCATTGTTTTATCGCCAGTTTCGACCTTCAATAATACCTTGTTCATCATACAATGATGCTAATATAGGATGAACAGATTAATGTTCCAGAAATGAAGGCATCAACAGTGGCTTGCTCATCCTTTAGTGGTCGGCTTATAGATCACCGTTATAGGTCTATTTACACCTTCTAAAGCTCAATTTAAATTTAACTCAAAATCCTTCCAAACTCAAGTCCTACAACATGGATTAGATTTTTCATTAAATTGCTTCAGATTTCAATCTAAAATCACTCTTAAAACCAAATCAAACACACAAAACTAAGGATAAACTAAAGAAAACACACTAAACATAAATCAAACACACTTAAAATTATTCAACACATTTATTTGAATTAAAAGAAACTAAATTCAAATAAATTGAACTGAAATTAAAGTGGGGTTGCCTCCTAGCAAGTGCTTCTTTAAGGTCTTTTAGTTGGATCTTAAGGTTAGAGAATTTTACATCTCTTCGTTTGTCCAGAATCCATCAAATTTAATTCATTCTCCTTAAAAAACAAATGGGCCAAATTGTGAATGATTTTCAAAGGATTAGAAAGAATTGCTTCAGTTAACGATTGATCTTTAATGGAAAAGCAATCATGACTTTGAAAAAACCATGGTAAAAAGTTTTGAATTAGCATAGTTAACCCTTAATTGAAAGCATGAACACCAATCAAATCAATAAACTCTAATGCTCTCACCGTCAACCTCATTTTGCTTGAAAAATTTAAGGATTATCATGGGATTTTTGGTTGTCAAAAATGGGGTAGCATGCCTTAGAAGGTTTATAAAAGTCCACTCCTTGCTTAGTATAAGAATAATGGTCTTGACTAGGATCAAAGGGATAAAAAGGTCCTATTCGACAATGTTTAGAAGCATGAAAGGAGCTACCACAAAAATCACAAGCCATATGACATTGAAATGAATCACTACCAAATTGAACTTGTAAATCTTCCAATTACTAGTTGTGTTCTACCAATGGAGCTTGAAAAACTAGGTTTTCATTAATAGCATGACCTCTAAATGGATTCCTATACGAAGCCGTAAAAGTCTATTGAGAGCTATAAAATGCCATGTTCTCAATCAATTCATAAGCTTCACTTGGGGTTTTGCTCATCAGAGTTCCTGCAAAAGCAGTATCTATATGACTACGAGTGGATGGTATGAGTCCTAAGTAGTAAAAATACACTTGTTCACAAATACTGAGGTTATGCATCAGACATTCAGTAAGTGGCTCTTTAAATTGATCCCAGGGCATATGCAAACTCTCGCCCTCATATTGCTTAAAAGACGAAATTAAAATTTTCAATTTAGCTATCTTAACTGGGGGAAAGAATATAACTAAAAAGCTATTGGCAAAATCATCCCAATTTTTGATGGAATTAGGTGGAAAAGTTTCCAATTATGTGCGAGCTCTATCTTTAAGAGAAAAAGGACATTAATTGAGTTTAAGCGCATTGTTCGAAATATCATAATTTTAATAGAGATCATATATGTCTAAGAAATTTCTTAAATGATCATTTGTATTTTTAGAAGATAAACCAATACATTGAGAAGACCTAATCATGGAAATGAGAATTTGTGGAAATTTTAAATCATCTGAGTCTATCCTAGGTCTAACAATGTTAGATTTAAGATCGCTCCTAGTTTGCACAACCAATTCCAATATGGTTGGTTCTTTATGGGGTTGAAAAACCAAGTTCTCATGGTGTTCCATTTCTACATTGAATTGATTCTTACGAAACATGAAATTAAGAATAGAATAAGCTAAGAATAAAACTCAAAGAAATAAAAAGCATTTAAAATATAAAAGAAAACAAAAACAAGCAAATAAACTTAAAAGACTATATACAAAATGTACATCCTAGAGTAATTGACACTAGTTTGTCTAATATTAACTAAAACACATAAATTTTTTTTCATGGAAACTACGTTAAAAACTTATTTTTCGTTGGTTGAATTGATAAAAAATGGGATTTCTTTGAACCAATTTTACTTTGAAAACCAAAATGATATTAAGCAAAATGGAGTAATTTTAAGACTCCGAATGTCATTTCAAAGCTGGATTAGAGTTCCTTCACTAATTTAAAACAAAGCTATGGTTAAGACTTATGCCTTTTCTTCATTAAACTTTGTTTAAAGTTTGGTTATGCTTTAAATCTAGCTAATGGGCTTTAATTTCAAAAAGGTTGATTTCTAGATTTTTGATCTTAGATCTCTAATTCTCACAAGTAATCAAAGTTTTTCATTCATTGATTGATAAATGTTGTTTATTGAATTTTCCAACAACCTAGGTAGATATTTCGGATCCTAGATTATCTTTCACTCTAATCTTAGTTGATCAAGCCAAATTCAAAACTTTAAGATCATCAATAAAAATTAGACCTAATGACATGCCTTTAAACTCTCCTAAAACTTTAAAACAAAAATTCGAATATGGAAAATTGGGTTATGCACACATAATCATCAAAGCATAGAAAACATGCATCTTCAGCCACATACTTTGATAAATCTATAAATATAAGCTGAAATAAGTAGTCTAAAAGTTACAAAAAATGTTTAGAAAGCTTTTGGACAAGTCTTGAACTTGCTAAGTTGATCTAGACATCAACACAACTTCAAAATCCACAAGATCTTGCAAGAAAATCAGAGAATAATCAAGAATATAAACCTTGATTAATAAAAAAAACAGGAAAAAATATATAGTAATCTTAGTTAGGTTAGAAACTCATATACTTGTCTTAGCTTCAATCTCTAATAAACAGCAACTCAAAATACATAATATAACTCAAATTACAAGTGTTTAAAGCCTAAAATATCTAAGAAAATCCAAGAGAGAAGCAAGGGCTTCTCTATCTAAAGTTAGATTTGAATTCCCTACTCTTGTTACGTGTTAATGTTGTTTTTCCTTGTCTTATGTAGCCTTTTAAGACTCCGACTTATGTTAGCTAATAAAGGGAATAAGATAGGAGCATGTTACAGCTGCAATTGTGGAGATATGGAGTTGGAATTGTTAATTACTCCTATAACAATAGGTTGCCTCCTCCTCAATAATGGTCTAGTACGGTGCCATTGGGTCAAATTCTATCTCTTAAACGACACTTGGATCATCCTTCAACATGACCCTGCAAGGGTGCCATTGATGGACTACATTAAGGTGAATTCTTCTCATTTTTACTTCAATCTTCATCATTAAGCTCCATCCTACAAATTAAACATAATAAGACATAAATTTAACAGTTAAACACTGAATTATGGGTCATAATTCAACAAATTAACCATTAAAACTCTATAAAATTTACCCCTAACATTACCCTTTGGTTATTAAAATAAAGTCCTATTTAGTCCACTGCCACTGGGTTTTTTTACTGCACTTCAATTGTAATTTTTTACATTCTTTTGTTAAATTTTTAAAAAATCCTTGATAAGATATATAATTTAATAATCCAAGAAAAATTTGTACTTCTTTAATATTAGTTAGTTTATCATGAATTCATTAATTTTTCTATAATATTTGGTTGAAGTTTTAAAAAGCCATTAATAAATTCTATACATAGATATTCAATGTTTTAGTATGTTAATTTGTTTTAACTAAGAATTAAAACTTTTTCTTTACGTCGGTTAACTACTACTTTAACCTTTTTTAAATTATATTCTTTATCTTTATTTGAGAGGATTATAATATCACCAACATAAGCTAAGGTGAATTCTTCTACTCCTTCAAGATTATTATCCATAAATTGTTGAAAAATAGTAAGTGCTTGTTTTAATCCAAAATGGTAAAACATTACATTAATAATGTTTTTGTGGGGGACAAGAAAATACTATTAGAGGATTTGTGTTTCAGTGTAATATTAATAGCCAATGTCACGATTTTGCATCTAAAGTTGTGAACAAACTATGTCCTTTGAATCTTGTAATTTGATAATCTTTTAATTTATGGGCATCTCCTATTATTGCTTTGTTTAATTCATTATAATTTATCACCATTCACAATGAATATTAAAATTAAAAGCTAGTGCTAAATCCTTACTAGAGCTAAGGGATATAAGTTGTTTTTATAATAAGTCTTTACATTCGGCTATAAATTCGATAACATCTTGTGTTGGATTTTTTAGTTTTATTTCAATGAGTTGTTGATCTGTATTCTTTGTTTGATATAATGGATTTTCACTGCAGACTTGATTAATTAATTTTTCTAATTCTATTTAGATAGTTATATTATTTAATAAATAAAATTTCTAATGTTCAATTTTATGTTTTATTAATTGTAACATTTGATAGTATGTTTTAAAATATATAAGAATTTTAGGAATTACATATTTTTATTTAGATATTAAATTTTTAGGGTTTTTAATGTTATGTAGTGTAAGTATTGATAGAAAGGATTATATAGTTTAAGAGAATTATTTCCAATAAAAAAAGATAATCCAAATTCTTGTTGATAAATTGATGGGATTATAAATGTAAACTGATCAATAATAACTTACATACCAAATAAATTTTACTAAGACATTATTAATTCTAATTTGTAATGGTTTTTATGTTTTTTTTCCCAATTATTTAGTAAGGTTGTAGATGCTATACAAATTGTTGCTCCCGTATCAATATATGCATTAACTTTCTTATTATGAGTTATCACTTGAATAAATGTAGTTTCTTGATTCAGTTGTTGAGCTTGAGTTTGTTTCTGATTCAAAGTAATATAAAAAGCATATAGTTGAATATATTTCATATTCTGATTCAATAGGTTCATTATTATAATTATAAATACTATTTAATATATTAATTTTTTTCGTTATATATGTTTAGTTGATTTTGTATTTCTTTTAGGACATTCATTTGCCTGACGACCTTTCCTTTGCATAGCCAACATTTTCCACTTTTCTACTTTTTTCCACAATATTGTTTTTTAGTAAATTTTCTTGGTTTATATTTTTAATTTCTTTTTTGTCTAAAAAATCATTTAGTAGGTTGATAGGAAGGATTTTACAATATTTTAAACATAGTTTTCCATCAATATTTGTGTCATTTTGAATAATAATTCTTAGGTTTATGATACCTTGAGGGTTCAGAATTCCTAGTTTCACATCCATATTGTTGAGGAACTTTAACATATTTAGATCATCATAATCTAAAATCTAAATGTTCTAGTTTATTTTTAACTTAGGCTTCTAAAAATTTCTAGGCTAAGACTTCTTCTACAATTGAAATTAGTCCACCTAAATTCCAGGCTACTAAATTATCTTGCTTTTTCTTCTTAGGTAATTATTCAACTACTCCATTAATTGGATAAGGTAATTTTTTAATAAATATTGGAACATATTCAAGTTGTTCAATGAGTGTTAATTTATAAAAATATTTTTTAAATTCACATATATATTCATCGAGATAATATATATAAGAAATTCGTAAATTATTTATATGCCACAAAGCACGTTTTCATTCATCATTTTCTTTTTATTGTTTAAAGTGAATTACATATTTTCCTATAAACTTTGTATAAATTGCAGAGGCTATAACTTTAAAAGATATTATTGCATTAGGTGCCATCATAAAAGCTTATGTATCTTTAATAAGAACTTCATTAGCACTGAGAAAATTCAAAATTGTTCCCATTTTTTTGTAAGCAACAAAGTTCCATAATATTGAATTCTTATTAATTCCTTCAAAAGGTTTTCCGATTTGAATTAAAAGTGCTAATCTATTTGAACATTCTAATAATAATTTTTTGGGTGACACTTTAGTTAATTGATTTTTGACTCCTAACTCTAGTTGTTCTATATTTTTTATGTTTCTGGAAGACTAATTGATGATTTTGCTAGATTTTTCATGGTTTAATAAAAGTAATTTATTTAGATTCAGAAGTTGAACGATTTCATAATTTTCTAATTTTTTATCAATTTCTGTTGTATTAACTCGAGCTACCTTAACTCTGACACCAATTAAAACAACACTAGAAGAGAAACTCAAATTCTTATTCTAACCAATATAGTCCTAAAAATTAAAATAAATCCAAGGAAATCATTGAAGAAGAACTGTGATATAGTTATTAGGGAAGCATGATTAAGATGAAAAAGGAGTCAAGTGAGAAGTAGGAGGCAAGAATTGAACAAATATGGTAAATGGAAAGGAATGTAAAAAGAATATTTGCATCGACACCAGCATTACCGCCTAACATTCTAGTTCCATCCATGCCTCATCCACTACCATAACCAAGGATTATGAATTTCCTCCTCAAAAGAAATGCTTAAAGGAATCCACCTACCATAAACTCAAGTAGGGGCTCTAGGATCTAATGATGATAACTCCTCAACATCTCCTTATTTTAATAAGAGTTAGATATGAATAAGTATTGCAAAGAAAAAAAAATAACAGAATAACGTGATAATAGACTAGAGGAGAAGAATCTAAAGACACATTTTAGAATTTTGAGATTTTGAAAGAATTTAGAATAAAATTTTACATAACTAAGGAAAATTTTGTGTTAAAGATGATTCAATCATCTTCGTAATTGAAACAATCATAGAAATGTTCTTAAAACTTGTGTGACTTGTTTTTGGAATGAAAAAAAAGTTTTTTCTACATTTGGAAATGATTATAAATGATTTAGAAAGGGTTTTGAAAAGAAACGTTTTTTTACAAACCTGGACAAAGTTTATTTTTTAGCTTAATTATGATGCCTTGGTGGTCAACATATTTTGGGAGATGCTTTGGAACTTTTTTATCACTTTTGAATTGATTTAGAGTTGTTTTTTGATTGATTTACATGTTTATAATTAATGGAAACTAAATATCTAGGTGACTAGTTGACCAATGATTACTAGATGGTTGACTAGTTTCATGTTTAAAGACCGTCAATCAATCAGTGTGAAGAACTAGTCGACCAGTGATAGATCAATTGATTTTTGGCATTGGTCGAACAATCGTGATGAGTAACAATTAGTAAACACTATATAACATTTTCTTTATTGTGAGTACGATGGCTTTTTGGGCCAATAATAATTAGTTTAGCTTAGGATGTTTATAAATAGAGGTGTTACGAGGTTAAAAACAATCTTTATACTAGTTTGATGATTATAACAGCATTGATTAAGATTTTGAGTTGGTTTTCTGTTGAATGAGTTTATGAGAAATAATTAGTTATCTGATATTGCATTGATTGCATTTTTAAGCCCCTTAAGAATTATTTTGATTAAGTACGTGGTGTTTGTTATGTATGTTTGAGTTTTGTTTAAAAGATTAATTTTTGGAATCTTGAATTTTGGGGGTGAAACTGTTGAATTTATTTTTGTGATAAAGTGTTAATCCTTACCCTTATACAATAAGATTAGGTTATTGGGTTCCTTTTCATCCACTTAAATGAAGATTGTTGTTGGGCTACTCTTCACCTCTCGGAAAACAAATGTAAGGGTTTCTCCTCACCTTAAAGATGATTAATTTGATAAAGAAAAATCCAATAAGGTTATTAGGAGTAGACATAATAAAAAATTTCATAGTTGTACCACTATAAAAATCATTGGGTATCCTCTCTCCCTATACTTGTGGTTTACGCATATTTTGATTGATTTTTAATTGCTTTAATCTGAATCATGTAGTTATATTTAACATATCATTCAATATTGGTTGAATTGTTATGTACGGATTTCATATTAGGAAAAGTTGGTATAGTTGGTATAGGTTTTTATTAGTCAGTTATCTATTAAGGCTAACTGATCAAATTTAATCAATAATTTAAGTAATGGAAGCTCCCTTTTGTTCTAAGAATTTTTTTTAAAAATGACAGAAAGTATACCTTTCACAAGAAATATAGTATAGTATTTAAGATCTAAGTTATCGTTTAATAGGGATTACCAAATTGAAATTACTAAATTAATTAGATCACAATTATCTAAAGACTCCAAATCAAATGAGATTACTAATTAAAAGTATCAAACTAACTTAAAAATATAAAGTCATGCAAAGATGATTAAGTTGTATTTAATTATTACCTATTAGAGAAATTGGTTAAGGAATTGGGTTTCAATAATTTAAATGGATTAATTATGGATTGGAAGGTTTGTCCTAGGATCACTTTACTAAATCAAGGCATTGTCATGGTTAAAACAATACTTTTTTCTTTAATTACTTAAGCTAAAGTTTTTTCATTCATCAATCTTAACCATTATGTTTAAAGTTTAAGAAGCTTAACCTAAAAAATTTCAATTTTCAGATATAGCCCTCAAGATAAATAAAATTTTGGTCATTCAATGATTAAAATTACATTTTAATGAATCGTCCAATAATTTATGTATATATATTGGATCCTAAGTTGTTTCTTAAATTTATTCTAAATGTTTAGGTTAGAATAAACATTAATCTCTTCATTTAAATGAAAGATAGCCTTCAATCATGCATGGATTCATATTCAGAACATATTTAGATCAATAATTAACTATTCCTTAACCACAAGTTAAATTTGACATTCATTTGAATCAATAAACAATGTATATTCATCATATTCTTGAACAAATAAGAATCAAAAGTGGATTTTAATGTAAAAACAAGTTTAGAATGCACCACAAAAAGACTACAACAACATTTACAAACCTGAATCACGTGTCAAAACTATTAGAATCTTCAAATACTAGCTAAAATTTGCAAAAACAAGATAAAAAAGATGAGGAATATAAGAGATAAGCGTTAGAACCATAAATAATTTGATTTTTTACTCTCAAATTCTGTTTTTTGTCCCTCTGTCCTCTCCCTTTTTTATTCAACTTTAGAACCTCTATAAATATGTCAGGAGAAAGTGGGAAGCAAGTGGAGCAAGTTGTAGCTTATAACGAGGAAGATCTAGGAAAAAAAATCTGTTCTATTACTTAAATGACACTTGAAGAGGAGTTAAACAATAGCATTTTACTACCACGATTTAGATTCCAAAAATGAGTTAAATGGGTTTTGGAGAGTTAAAGGTGGGCTAACTTGATATCATTATTTAGCTTGTTTTTTCTCCAACCTTCATATTTTACTTTGTTTTCAGTTAAACAATTCAAGACATAAATTCACCAATTAAGCATAAAAATATAGGTAAATTAACATTAAAACATCTTGAAAAATAATATAAATTAGAGTAAATATCAAAAGACCCCCTTGAATTTTCATGATTTATCAAATACCCTCTTGTATTTTTAAAAATATCCCAGGCCTCCAAGAATTTTAAAAAAATTATCATTACCCCCTTAGAATATTTAGGGCTGACATGGTGCGGGCACTGACGTGGCTAGTTGATTTTGATGACGTGGAGGGTTGACAATGATGACATGGCAGTGGTGATTGGACAGATGCGCTGACGTTGTGGCTGACATGGAGAGTGACATGGAAGATGACGTGGCAGTTACTGTACATAGGGGTGTTTAATAAAAATGAAAATCATAGGGATGTATTTGTTAGAAATGAAAAATACAGGGGGTTTTTTGAAAAAAATTAAAAATACAATGGTTTTTTGAAAAAAAATGAAAACTATTAAGATAAAATTTTTATAATTAAAAATAACTATTTCAATGAGATAATTAACACTAATTAATTAATTAATTAATTAATTATTAATTTAAAATTATTAATTTAAAATTACAAATTAAATTAATTATTGAATGTATATTTATATTCATAATAATTTTTATTAAAAATAATCTTGGGACAAAAATTTTCTAATATTTATTACATGACAATATGTGATATAATAGTAAAAATTTTACGGTCATTAATATTATATTTTAATTTTTATTTCATGATTTTAGTTTTTATGTTCTAAAATAAAATTTATTTAATTGAAATTTAAAAAAATTACAAATAAAATTGTATTTAGTTGAAATGTATCATAAAAACAATTTTGTAATAATAATTAAATAAGAAATAAATTTTAACCCATAAATGAAAATACTCTTAAGTATATATAAATAAGTGAATATTTGTTATTAAATATAAAAACTAAAATTTTATTTATCATTTCTTATTTATATTTTTATTAAAATATATTCTTTAAAAATAA
>JAOXYD010112148.1:0-11434 GCA_028565735.1 Pinacopodium congolense
AAGATCCATTAAAATGTGCAATTGAAACTTTGCTCCATAAAAGTGAATAGAAAACTTGATCCATACCTAAAAAGCACTAAAGAAAAGATCAAAGTACCAGAAACCAAATAAAAGAAACTAGGCTTCATAAAGGAATAATAGCAGTGAATAATAAGGAGCAAAAAAAAAAAGAAAAAAACCGAAAAACATATGAAACAAAAGAAAACACACCAAAACAGTAAATCCTAATTTCTAAGGTCGGTTGCCTTTCGACAAGCGCTTCTTTAAGGTCTTTTAGTTGGACCTTAAGGTTAGGGAATCTTCAACTTAAACTTAAGTCTAGAATATAATATATTCACATTATGCTCTTTGGATGAAAAAGAGGCCAAATTTGGAAAAGGTCCTAAAACATTAACTTGATTTTTAAAAATAAGGACCCGAAGCTTCATGGAACACCATTCATGACTTTGAAAATTCCATGGTAAATAGTCTTGAATTACTATGTCTGGCCTAAAATCAAAAGAATTAATACCAATAAAATCAATAAACTCAATTGCTTTTTCAGATTCAACCTCATCATGTTTAACAAATTCATCATCATTTACAAATTCAATAACCTTAACATCATGGTCTTCAACATGAATACCATCCTTAACATCAATGAAATCAATAGAAGCATAATCCATTTGATCGTTCAACAAGAATGCATAAGCACTTTCATCACTTTGACTTTCACTTTCATAAACAACATTTTCACTTTCTTTTGCATAATAGTCCTTATAATCCACAAAATTCACAACATGATGGTTAGAAGTCATGAAAAAATCATCATCGTCACTATCCATAGCACACACTTCTAACTCAGTTTTCCCATATTCAACAAATAGAGTTAGATTACTAGGAATGATTGTTGCCATCAATAATTCTCTCAAGTTCAAATAAGAATGTTCCAACTCTTTGACTATTGCTTAATTTTTAACTAGATACTCATCTAATTGAGATACACTATAGAATGGTTGACGCGATTTTTGAAACAATTGAACAGAGTGCCTAGACTGAGCATCCAACATATGTGGATATGGAACTCTAGGTTGGTAAGAATGGATAGATGAATCAAAAACTAATCAAAGTGGACTATTGTCATTTTTAACTTCTTTACTTTCTATCACTTTCTTTTCATTCTTTTCATCACTTATACCCTCTATTTCATTGCTATTAGAGACAGCAATGGCTATAACATGTTCCTTAGAAGTAGTTTCAGGCATAAAAGGTACGTGCTTAGGTACCTCTCATCTAAGACCTGTGCAATATGACCTACTCGAGTCTTTAAATTCTTAATTGAATTGTCATGAATTTTCATGCTAGACTCATTGCTTTTGATATATTTCATCACTGTCTCTTCAAGATTAGATTTTTCAAGATCATTTGGCTGAGAAGGGAATTCAAATTAAGGATTGACACTTGATTTTTGTTAGTCTTGATGATAGTTCGATGAAAAAGTAGGGTAGCTCTCTCTAGAAGAATCTTAAGTGTCCAATCCTTGCCTATTAAAAAGATAATGATCTAATGAAGGTTCAGAGACATAAGAAGGGCTAACTTGGCAATCTATAGAAGTATGAAAGGTACTACCATAATACTCATAAACTATATAACTTTGGATTGCATTACTTCCAAATTGAGCTTATAAACCTTCCAATTGCTTACTAAGGCCAACTATTTGAGTTTGAAAAGATAGGAGATCATTGATGGCTTGAGCTCTAAATGGCTGCCTATGAAAAGAATTAAAATTGAATTGAAAGATATTGGAATCCATGTCCTCTATCATCTTATAAGCTTCACTTGAGGTTTTTCTTATTAAACCTCCACCAGCAGCAGCAGCATCTATGAGACTATGAGTCGATGATGTGAGTCCTAGGTAAAAAATATGCACTTGATCATAAATACTAAAGTTATGCATAGGATAATTGGCAATTAACTCTCGAAACTGCTCCCAAGACTCATGCAAACTCTCATTCTCATATTTTTCAAAACATGAAATCAAATGTTTCAATTTAGCTAGCTTGGTTGGGGGAAAATTTTTTACTCGGAATCTATGTGCAAGATCATCCTAAGTTATGATGGTGTCAGGATGGAAAGTGTTAAGCCATGTGCGAGCTCTATCTTTTAATGAAAATAGAAATACTCTAAGTATAAGAGCATCATTTGAAACATCAGGACTTTTATAGGGGTCGCATATGTTTATGAGATTTCTTAAATGATCATTAGATTTTCTAAGGATCATCCACTAAAGTGAGAAGATCTTATCAATGAAATGACTGCATGTGGAATTTCAAAATGATCTTAGTCTATCCTAAACCTAATAATGCTAGACTTAGGACCACTCCTAGTTTGCGTAGTTAATTCCAACATGATTGGTTCTTTATGAGAATTGATGTTCTTTATGGAAAGTGCTCATGATGTTCTATTTCTAAAGTAACTTCATTCTTACTTAGCTTATATTCAAGGTTAACATAAGCTTAGAATCAAGCTAAAGGTAAGAATAAACCAACTAAAACAAACAAGTAAACAAAAGAAAATAAGCACACAAGAAAGAAAATCAAAAGCAAACACACTATAAATAGTATAAACAATATTGACACCTTGGAGTAATTGGCACCAATATATTCCTAACATCACATAATATTCCATATTCTCCCTGCAATGACGCCAAAAACTTTCTAGGTTGATTTGGTATCTTTTTTTTAGCCCTTTATAAATTAATCAATTAACATTCAATTCAAATCAAATACTAAATGAACTTATCGGTAGTATACTAGTTGCAAGTAATAAAGTGGAGCTTTTTTAAGAATCCGAATGTCAAAACTATAGAAAGAATGTGTATTGGTGACTCCTAAGGCAATTGGATCGTAATTATCTAAGGAAACTAAAGGGTTAGATATACTCAAGATAAACTAAAAAAACCTAAAAACCTTCCAACTCTTCAATTGAATTCCAAGTTGTTTAAAGATTACCAAATAATTAAATTACTAATAACTAGGCTTCAAATGACTTAAGTTAAAAAATGTTGTAATCTTTAATCTAGGGCCTTCTTTAATTCAAGACAAGCTATGGTTAAGTCATTGTTTTATCTTTAACAATTCAAAATTCAACTTTGGTTATTTCATCAATTAATGGGCATTAGACTTAAAATTTAAGGAGTTCTAATCCTAAATTCCATTTAAGATTAGTGCCTTTATGATAACCAAGGTAGCTTTCTCGGATCCTTGAATTAAACCATGTTGTTTACATATTTTCCAATAATTTCGGTGGAGATTTTCAGATCCTAATCCTTCTTTAATCATGTTCTAAGTGGTCAACTTAAAATAATCAGTAAAACCTCATATAAACAAAAATTATGATCTAAAATTGTGTTAATCATGCACTTAAGACATTCAAGAACATGTCCAAAGCTATAATTTAGCTTAAAACATCATATAAAGACAAGAAATTTGGATTCAAATCATGGCAGCCTATGTTGCTGCACAAATATGAACAAAGAGATGAAATAAAGTAAAAACGAGTTTATATTTCACAAATTGATAATACAAAGTGTTAGGCAACCTCCAATCACCTTAAAAAACTCTTGAGAATCCTTGAAACAACTTGTATTTACAATATACAAGAACAGGAAAAGAAAAAGAAAAGAAAAACATAAAACCTAAGGAGAAGAAGGATAGAATCTATTTTAATTTGAATTCTACCTTCAAATCTATGTTAACTGCTGCAAAATTGATCTCTAGATCTTATTATATATGTTGACTGCAAGTAGGAACAAGTGGGACAAGTTGCAGTACAAGTTAGAGTAAGTTGGAGTTGAAAAATGTATGACAGTTACCAAAATGACACTGGATTGGAGTTAAACGGCGCCTAAAGAACACCACTTTTTAGTCACTAGCTTCGATGGTAGATTGGCGGGGTGAAGAGTAAAATGGTGGGCTGAGCAGGGTGCCTTTTTACTCATGATTTCTGAATTTTTCTTGCCTTTTCTCATATTTTCTTGATATTTTGGCTCCTAATCAACATATACATTAATGCAAATGACATTAAGACACTTTAACGTCAAGTTGGGGCAATTAAATATTAATTTGGCATAAAATTAATATGAAAAGATGATAAATTCCAAGCCTATCAATATAATCCTAAAGACATATGATAATATAGTTAAAAACCTAGAAAACACACTCAATTATACACCTATAAATTTTTCCACACTTAAACATTTACTTGTCCCTAAACAAAACTTATAACTTCAAATAAAATAACACACAAACACAACCATACAACAATGTAACAATGACATAGATTTTAATAGGAATAACTTCCCAAAGAAAATCAATTATTCAAGAAGACCCAAATCATTAACTTGCTCCATTTGTATTAAAGTGTGTTTAAATTGAATATACACCTTAATTAAGATATTGTTACCCTATTCTTGCATTTATGACACATGTAAGCATGAAATAAATTGTACTTACCATTTGAAAGGTAGGCTATCACTAAGTAACCACTTACAAAAATTTCATAGCACTTACAAAAAGACCAATAGGCTTTCACTTTTCATTTTAAGCATAATAGTTTTACATTTACTTTGAATGATCTCTTAGTATTTCGACGTGAAGGCAAATATTTTGTCATGAATTTCCCTTGGTTAGTTAATTGAGTTGCATTCTTTTAAGCTTAGTTATAGTGTCATTATAGCATTTTAACGTGAGGGAAAACATTTTAATACGAATGTCCCATAGTTACTCAACTATATCACAACTCACAACTGGTTACTAGCTTTATCCCAAATTTTTAATAAGGCTAGTGGAATAGGAAATTTAAATTCAATCATTATGTACTTTACCTTTATCTCACTTTATATTTCTAGCCTCTGTCATTTCTTCCTAAACAATCTATCCCTATAGAGGATCACTAATGAAGCCTACCAAATTAAGTCCAATTTACTACAAGTGCATCCAAAAAGTGTCATAATTGAAAGAATAGACATAATATCTTAATAAATTTGTATATTCAATGGAAAGACATTCAAGATAATAATTTCACAAGTTAGTGCTTCCATAACCAAAATAATCATGTTTATAACTAAGATAATTCCTTTTAATCCCATGTCATTGACATATTCAAACACAAGCATGGCCTACATAGTGCATCATAATGTACAAAATACATATAAGAAATAAAATCAGCACTATGTTGATGCAAATGCATAAATAAAATGATGATGTAAAGATAGATACAACCTCCCCATACTTATACAACACATTGTCCTCAATATAGAAAGAAAACCCCCAACTAAACAAATAAACAAAAACAATGCAATATACAAGAAATAAAGAGATAAAGGCAAGATAACTTACAAAGATTACAGTGAGGATGGATTTGTAGAGGTAATATGAAATCCGTGGACCATAAAGAACTTTAACAATTACTTTATGTGATAGCATTATTGGCACACGACGTGCTTTGATTGTGCCTTTATAGAATCCATGTGGCTTTCTAGCTTTTTCTTATTTCCCCCATTACAGTGGGAACAATTTCCCCACTTTCCCTTTCTTAATCAAAATTGTCAATGGAGGTCTCGTATTTTAATGTTCTGGCAAGTTAGAGCTATAAGGCTCTTTGCCTTTCCTATGCTTAAAGGTAGTTCCAGAATTAGGATCTTAGAGGTTTATGTTATGGTACTTTAAGATCTTAGCTCAATGCAAATGCATTACATCAAAATTCTCATAAACAATAGGGGTTAATCCATCCATATTCACATAAAAACGTTGAGCTAGAGTAGTTAACATGAAACCCATTCCTACGTAGTTGCTCTTTTTGGTAATAGATCTAACCAAGATGTGGTATTATGTGGAAATTTTAATTTTGTTATCCATGCACCATAATAAAAATAACTCCTTAGTAGAAAACCTGTTGCTTTAATTCTTATTAAAAATAGTATGGAATATGAATTTATATAGTAACAATTTTTCTAGAATTCTAATGAAATTATTGGGTGTATTGTGTGAATTAAACTCTTCAAATCTAGTGAGTTTCTTCTAATATATGTAAGGATTAAGATCTTGATGAGTCTCATAATATTTGGAATTAGGAAAACTAAAGATGTTAAGCATAACATCAAAGTCTAAATTATATGGATCCCTCATCAATCTGTACTAGAATTCATCCATGTTTTTCACATCATATTAGAGAGTAGTAAAAAATTCAAGAGTTTAATTCATGTTAAATTGCAAAATCACAATGTATGAATGTTTCCCAACATAGTTTTATTGCTTAATTTCTCCACCTTATCCTTAAGCCCTATTTCCACTAAAATTTTAAAATCAAAGTACTTTGGTGCAATAATGGGTTTTACTTTAAAAATAAGGAATTTCTTACCTTCGTTTTGGGTGAAGATGGTGGAAGGAGCTCCATAATTTGTTGAAAAATCTGTTGCACCTTCTCTAGAAACATTAGTTTTCCCTCTTGGGTTTAGATCCCCCCTTAGTGTTTGCTTCACTCTTGGTGCCATGGTTGGCCTAAATACCGGGAAAAATAAATAATAGGGAGAAATACAAATAAGAAGAAAAGAAAGCTATCATGGCATTGCAGAAAATGTTGGTTTTGGTTTTAAAGATGGAAAAACTTAATGAAACAGTTGAAAAAATGATAGAAATCACACTATTTGGTTGAAAAATGAAGGAAATTATGTAAGAAGAAGTGAGATGGGTTGGCTACATAGAGGGAAGTTTAAAGGAAAACAAAAGGAGAGAAGCCAAGATGAGTGGGGTTAGGGCTGAAACATAAGGGTCTAAGGTGAGTTGTCCCACTTGCATAAACATGATTGGGGGATGATTGGGGGATCTGGATTATGATGAAAGGTTTTGAGTTTTGGGTGTGTGATAGGGTGCTCCATCATGCATATACACTATCGTGCCCACATTTTTTTGTTTCTTGCTCTTTTCCTTCACTTGTTTTGCATATTCCAAGTTATGGCCATCCACTAAACCTACATTTAAACATCAAACTTTTATTTGAATGACTAACATAAAGAATTATATAAAGGAACACTAAAAAGTAAATTGAATATCAAAATTGCAACAACAATCACATGAACTTATAAAAGAAAACTATACAAGAACATAACATGCTAATTTTAAGATTACTAACTTGACCATCCCTCAATTTTAGCATTATCAAAAAAGGAAAGGAAAAATACTACTTTCCTTTTCATATGAGAACATTCCTCCAAAGATCAAACAAAAGAAAGGAGAAAGACTACTTTCCTTTCTTGTGAGAACACTCCTCCAAAGTATAACTTGCATCTATGCCTATTGACCTTGAATGTTAATGTTTATTTAAAGTATAGCATGCATTTATGACTATTGACCTTTAATGTTTCTCTTTTTTTCATTTTTTTAACTCAAAGGCTCTGTGCATGTACATATGGAAAACTTTGAAAGGGCCGTTATATAGGATCTTAAGTTTACCTAGAAACAATTTCAATGTTAAGTTAAATGGCAAGACTAAGTCTCCAACCTCTTGAATTCCTTTTTCTTGATGTGAATATCATGCCATTTTTTCGCCCTTTCCTTATGTAAATTGTCATTCTTATAAGCATTAAACTTTAAATTATTTTAATTCATTATGTTTTAAGAGTCTTTTCTTATTCACTATTTCCTAATCAAAATTTAATGGCTTTATCACCCAATATGTTTGATGCTCCAACTGCACGTGTAAGTGACAAGACTTCCTATATGTAAGTCAAAAAGGGGTTATAACTATAAGTGTCTTGCATGTGATTTGATATACCCATAAAACATTATCTCGCTTTAATGCCTAATCTTCCCTCGAACTGTTCACTGTTTTCTCCAAAATGCTCTTCAATTCCTTATTGACATTATCCACATAACCACTAGTTTGTGGATGATGGGTGTGACCATTCTTTGGTAGATTCTATATCTCTTCAGAAGATCATCAAAGGGCTTATTGTAGAAGTGTGCTCCTTCATCACTTACAGTTGCTCTTGGAACTCCAAAATGACTAAAGATCCTTTTGATGAATCTTTGTGCCACTTTAACATCATTAGTTGGAGTTGCCATCGCTTTAATCCATCTTGAGACATAATCCATGCCAAATAGAATGTAGATGTTCCCAAGAGAGGATGAAAAGGGTCCTATGAAGTCCATCCCTCATACATCAAAAACTTCAACCTCCAAGATGTTAGAAAGAGGCATCTCATCTCCTTTTGAAATATTCCCAACTCTTTGGCATCTATCGCACTACATCACATTTTCATGGTCATCCTTTAACAAGTTGTGGTAATAAAATCCACACTCTAACAACCAAACGATTACTTTGTTTGCTCCATAATGACCTACAATGGAGAATTATAATAATTAGTTAATATGTCAAGCATATCATCCTCTAGAACACACCTACAGATTAATCCATTATCATAAATTCTATAATGCACAGGTTCTTCCCATAAATAATGAGTACCCTCATATAAAAGTTTCTTCTTTTATTGGTGAGAAAAATCAAGAGGGGATACCACTTGTAATGTAGTTTGCTATATCAGAAAAACATGGAAAAAATAAGAGGTTTAACAACATCAAGGATTCCTCGAAAATTTGCTCATTGATTTTGTCTCCTTACTGCACCTCCTTTCCTTCAAGATGTGTTAAGTGGTTAACTACAAAAATATTTGCTCATTTTTTGTCTCTAATATAAATATCAAATAGTTATAAAGTAGCACTACTCAGATGAAGCTTGACTTCGCTCTTTTTATTGATTAGATATCTTAATGCTACATGATCTGTATAAAAATTACTTTTGAGAACAAGAGATAAGAATAAAACTTGTCACATGCAAATACGACTAGCATAATTCAATTGTAGTCTTGCCAAGGTCTTCCTTGCATAATAGATGGCATGTAACCTCTTGTCATTCTGTTACCCTAACAAACATCTTATTGCTTGGTCACTAGTATCACACATGATATCGAATGGTAAGGACCAATCTATTAATGTTAATATAAGTGCTGAAATGGGAGCCTCCTTTAGCTTGTTAAAAGCGTGAAAATAATTAGCATCAAAATAAAAGGGTTCATCCTAAACTAACAAATCTGTAAGAGGTCTAGCAATAAGATAAAATCCTTTATAAAAAGATGATAAAATCCTACATGTCCCAATAATGCTCAGACACCATTAACATTACTAGGTGGTGGGAGCTTCTTATTGACTTCCGATTTAGGTGTATCCAGTTCTATACTAGTGTATGATATCATGTGCCATAGAATTATGCACTCATGCACCATGAAGTGACATTTCTCTTAATTGAGAACTAAGTGTGACTTTTCACACATATGAAGAACTCTATCAAGATTTGTTAAGCAATTCTCAAAAGAGTCTCCAAAGACAAAAAAAGTCATCCATGGACACTTCTCTAATGTCCTAAATCATGTTTTTAAATATAGCCATCATGCACCTTTGAAAAGTCATTGGTGCATTCCAAAAGTTTTTAAGGAATTTATCTATAGGTGAAGGTTCTATAAAGGCATGTTAAGATGGTCTTTTCTTAGTCATCTAGAAAAATATAAATATGGTTATAGTGAGAATATCCATGAAGGAAACTGTAGAATTCATTTCTAACCATTCTCTCAATCATTTGGTCTATAAAAGGTCAAAAAATGTGATCATTCTTAGTCACTATGTTAGGCTTCCTATAATTAATACATACCCTCTAATATGTCACTATTCTAGTAGGAATTAGCTCCTATTTATCACTCTCCATCATTGTCATTCTCCATTTCTTGGGCATATATTGTACTGGACTTACTCATTCATTATCTAAAATGAGGTAAATAATTATTGTGTTTAAAAGCTTCAATACCACCTTCTTAGCAATATTTTTCATATGAGGGTTTAATCGTCTTTGTCTCTTCCTTATTATTTTATAATCCTCTTTAAGATTTATCCTATTCATCACTACATTGGGACTTATTAGTCTTATATATGATTGTATCACTACATTGCTTTCATCCTTATTCTAATTATTTTAACCATCTTCTTTTCTTACTCCAAATTTAGCTAGTTTGAGATGATAATGGGTAATTTTTTCTTCTTTCCTAAAAAGTTGCATCTAATATGTGTGGGTAAATTTTTTAGTTCTATGCTTGAAGGTTTCTTAATAGAAGGTGGAATGGGTGGTTTTGTTCTTACTAAAGGCTCTTGTTTTTGCTTTTAACTCAACTCCTCCTCCTTTTCAATTTCTTTATCATCCTTCACCTCCTATTCATCACAATCTTCCCCTTGCTCCTCCATACACTTGTCAATTACATCCATCTTCATACAATCACTACCCTCTGTTGGATTCTTGAGTGCCTTACTCATGCTAAATTTGATCTATGTATCACCAATATGAAGCACTGGTTTCCATTCATTGACATCTACCAACGATGTTCTAGTATTCATGAATCTTCAATTGATCAATGGATAGTTCCTATCATCTTTAAAATACAACACCACAAAATCCAATGAAATGATGAAGTTTTTCATCTTGACTAGAACACCTTCCACTATACCAAACAACTTCTTGATCGATTGATTTTCCAATTAGATAAGTATAGATGTTGGTTTTATATCTCTAAGCCCTAATTTTCTAAAAATGCTTACACCTAAGTCTCATAAACATTTAAAAATTTTGAGATTACCAACTATACATGGGATAGTAAAATTCCTTGGATCTTGAAATTTTGATGAAATATAACTGATAATAATGGAGCTACAACTCTTAGTTAATGGGATTACTTGATTGTCCTCATAAGTTAACTTTTTTGTTAGAACTTCTTTGAGGAACTTTGCATACTTAAGAATTTTATTTAAGACTTCCACAGAAGATAGGTTGATTTGTAACTTCTTCAACTTCCCTAAAAATTATGCAAATTAAGTATCCATCTAGTTATTCTTCAACCTTTGTGGGAATAGAATCTTAGAGACATATAATGGTCGTAGCACATGAGGTTTCTATTCCATCTTCTCTTTCTTTTCTTAGATTTCTTCCTTATGGGTTTTGACCTTCTTTTTAATTGATTCTTACAATTCTTTCCCACTTTAAAGCATAATTTTCTTTAGTTTTTACCTTGGATTGGACTTTTTATTGCTTTGGAGATTTCCCACACTTCTTGTTGACAATGTATTGGCCAGCTACCCTACTTAAAACTTCACATTGGGGATAGAAGAGGTATGGTTCTTTGCAATCTAATTAAACTTGGCTTCCATCCTCTTTTAACTTTAATCTTTGTAAGCCCTATGGCACCTAAGTGGGGGGGTGAATTGGGTATTTAAAAACTTTTTACTAATTCAAACTAGCAACCTAAATCAATTGGAAACTAGATGCAATCACTAAACCAAGATTCAACCTAAGATGGAAT
>JAOXYD010112159.1:0-11434 GCA_028565735.1 Pinacopodium congolense
TTCCACGGAAGAATATGCTTTCTTCTTTTGGGTGCCACCAAAAACCTCTCCCTTTGCTCTTTTGGATGTTGCCTCATCAATGTTTGATTCTTATAAGGTTTTGAGCCCTTAAATATATCAAAAGGAGGGTCCAAATACTTAAAATCCAGCATTTGACTCATCCAGACATCAGTCCCGCTGTCACGATCATAGCCTATCATGATCGCTATAGAGGATATTCATCCAGAGACGTTCAAGATTGTGACAGAGGCTTGTCACGATCGTGACTTGAGTCCTACAGTTTTGAGTACACTCCACTCTTTTATCCATAACTCCTTCTCTAGACCTCCGATTGACTTGTAGTTTGAACTGTATAAGTTCTGAAAGTCCACTTAATAGGCCATCAAAGTCACCTGCACAATGTCCAAATCTAAAATCATGTTTCGTGCAAAACCAACAAACAAAGTGCATCAAACTATCCCTCAACTAAGATCAAAATCCACCCTTAAACACTAGACAAAATAAAGAAACACTTAAACACTTCAAATATCATGCAAAGATGCAAAAGATTAAAAAAAAAATGAAATAAACTAAAGATAAAACACACAAAAAATACTTTAAACACCTAAAAACAACATAGAAATATAACCTAAAATCACACTTATCAATCATTGGTTTCTCTTTAATAATAGCGCAGAATATTAATCTTATTCATTTTATGTAATATAGCTTGATTTATTTCATCAAAGTAAAGAAAAAGAAGTAAAAATCCCATATGTTTGATAAGGTGTATTATATGGGTTTTTAGGACAGGAGTTGACGTCTTTTCATCCCTATCTTGATATGAATTTTCCCTTTTATATGTGGCTTTGGTTAAAATATAGTTTTGTGTTTAATTAAGGAGTTTTATATAGAAATTGGCTAGTGTGTATGATTTTCTAAAATATCAATGTGGGTCTTTAACAGCTTCTTTGATATCCATGTAAACCACTATTGAAGTCCCATATTAACTCAGTAAATTAATAGCTGCCAATATCAACACCATTGTGGAGTGAGAAAACCACCATTGATGATCAATTTCTAGACAGAAGAAAAAAATTAGGTTAGAAAGGCAATGTTTTTCTTTAAGTTCAAATGCCATTATACTCTCTAAATGCATGATCTAGAATATGTTTCTAGGGAAAATGAGTATTTTTACTCCCTACTAAACCTTAAACATAGTTAGTCTTCTAAAACTAATTTTAGGATTTTCTTCTTTTACATTTTTTCTCAACCTTGTATTAGTAGCTTAAGTGATGAATTCCAATGTTCTAAGAGGTGATTTAAGAGATTAGAGTTGGAATTTCAATTAGGATATTTGTATTCTAGGTGTATTTCTTACTCTATAATTTTTTTTATCTTCACTATTTTGCTTTATAAATATGTATATGCTACTTTTTAATTGAATCTTTGTGCTTATTGAAAAACATGTGTGGCTAAATTGATTAATAGTTAAGGTAAGGTAAGTAGATGGATCAACCATGCTATATATGCTTGATTATATGAAAATATTTGTTTATTTGAATGCTTAACATTATATTGTGTACTAGTCATCTATAATAGATCTATAGGCAATTAAGGATTTGAGAAATCTACCCTAGTTGCAGAAAAAAAATCATCAAATAGCATAGTTTAAATCAATGAATGACCAAACATCAGTTAATTATAAGGGTCCAAATTATATTACTTCCTAATCTTTATTATACTTAATGCATGCTAAGTTTACCTAAGTTTTAAATAAATATAAATCAAAGAATCTCAAATAATAAAATTGAAACACACAATTATGCAAGTGCAATTATCACAATGTAGTATAGCTATTAAAATTCCAAGTTCTCGATCAACGAGAAGTGTGATTACTATAAAATTCCTATCCTTTTTATATAGCCTACATAGAATATTATTGATTAATTGATTTATTAATGAAAATAAATGAAATAACTAATGACAAATCCCAAGACAAACTCACAAGAATCAATAAGAAATAATGAAGTTAGGACCAAGATAGTTAATCTCCCCTTTAATGTATTTTTATACATCAGTCAACCTTGATTTAATAGATTATCTAGAGTTTATTAAATGGTAGGTTCTATCTATCTTAAGATATCGATGGATTGCATTAACCGGTTTTATGAAACCTATAGTTTTGATTAATTTCATACCTAATCTGAACATCTTATGTAAGCCTACCTCTAAGTTTCCATGAAAGATATATCACCTATGGATTGATCTAATAATACATTCTATTTATTAATCTAAATATACATAATCACATCATTGGAATCAAATTTTACCTTTGCAATCTCATTAACTCTATAAATGAATCTAAAACAAAAAATCTAGAAATTCAACATTAAATAAAAGGAACAATGTAATGCTACGTCTTAGGGTTCATAATCATCAAAATCCTATAAGAAAATTAGTCCCAAAACATCATAAAAACAACATCAATAATTATAAGAAGAAAAAGGATTGAAAGGCTCATAGTGAAAAGCTCTTGAATCTCTTAACTCCTTAATTATTCTTTTGTAAAAATACTCTTGATTATCAATTCTAGATGTTTAGACATAATTTTCTCCTTTAATCTTGCACCACTTCCTGTTAATATGGGCTTAGAAATCTCCTCTAGGGTCTTAGTGGCAGCTATAGTTCTTTAAAAAACTAAAGACATTAAGCAAATAAGCCAAATTAGGTTTAAAAAGGCATGCAAGCATAATAAGGAGACTGCCAAGGCAATATTTATGGCACATCCCCTAGAATTATCTTGACAAATCCCATAGTTTAGGCTATAGCTGTAATCCATGGTCTGCTTTAACTTTTCCAACCTTTGACGCTTCTCAGTCTTTTCACTATATACTCTTCGTCACTCGTACATTCACCTTGAAATTTGGTGTTGAACTCATTAATGAGATGTTCCTGCTCCCAAATCTATTCCACAACCATGCCAACTCCAAAAGTTCATCTAATTTCTCAACAAAATCTCCCATAACTAATTTGTTTCTTGTTTTAGCTTCTTTTACTCTTCTCTTGAGGCACTCTGCCTTGCTTGTACTATGGCCTTGATATTTGATGTGGGACATTATAACTTGATTCTCTAATTCCTCAAATCGATTCCAAATCTCTTATAACTCCAAAAATTCATTAAAAAAGCTCAAAAAAGTCCTATAAAAAATGAACAATCGTCGAAAATAACATAAACAACATCTAATTCAATAATCAACAAAATATGCACCCAAATCAAATGAAATTATGCCTAAACCTAAGATAATCATCCTAAAAACATGCTTAAAAGATGTAAAATTTAGGTGATATCGACCTTAAATTCATTAAATGAATAAATAGTGAAATAATATTAATAGAGAAAATGTATTGACTTAATCCCAACTATATCTTAAATTAAAGAAGAACCTAGATCTAGTCACAAAGAATTTCCTACGAACTTAGTTAATCCATTGAAACTTAAACTCTTAGTTAGAAATTTGATACTGATTAAACTTAAATTCCACTTCTAATCATTTGTAATATTTTAGTGCCTTAGTTAATTTAGATAATTAAATTAGTTTTTCACATTAATTTGGTTTCTCTAAATGATTAGACATTGATCAACTTATCAGTTATAAGAGTTCCTTGAGGGAACATTATTTGAACTCTTGATATCCACTACATTAACTATTGACAGGTATATTTACCTTAGTTTAGCCTTGAATTGAATTAAAATTTATTATAATTGAATTGGATTAGTTTCAAAAGACCACAAATAGTATTTATCACAATTTGTAGAGATATTTTTTTTTGGTAATTCTAGGAAGAGACTATTGTTAATTAGTCTAGAGTTTTTATTTATTATTTTGGTTATTTTTATTTCATTTATTCGTCTTATTTTTCGTTCTTTGATTTTCCTTTGATTATTATCCTTTTTAATTTCTTAGGTTGTTTATCTTTCTTAGTTAATTATTACCTTATTTTTTTACTCATGCCTAAAAGGCTGGCGAATTGAGTTATGATCTTAAACTAGATTGAATTGTGCACAACATTAGAAAAGAGACTCAAATAGATACATCAAATAAAGTAGAAGTAGAATGAAAACCAATTTCATAATCCTTAGTTAGCATTGTTGGGTCAAGGGTCAATATGAATAACTTTTAGATTCCTCATTAGACTATCTCCATAATTAAGGCCTTATAATTTCAAGGTTCAACCTTAGAAGACACTAACAACCTTATAGAAACTTTCTTAGATATTTATGATTTGTTCAAGCATAATGGATTTTCAAAGGATGCAGTTAAGTTGAGGCTATCGCCTTTCTCTTTTAGAGATAAGGCTAGAACTTTCTACTCTTAAGCCTAACTCTATCACGACTTGGGACTAATTGTTGAAATTATATCTAAATAAATATTCCTCTCTAACTAAGATAAAATAATGATACAGTAACTTTAACAGGCAAAATGAAGGTTTTATATAAGAAGCTAGATAGTCTGGTAAATGAAACGGGTGATAGTTTTATTAGAGGATTATTAGTGTATGATAATTATGGATGTAACTCCCACACATCTATATAGTTTCATGTTAGAAGTCCTTTTTACTAAGAGCTTAAACAAGTACAATATACAAGGAATTACAATAGGTAATAAGGGGAACCCCTTTTCTAGCACTTACAATTTAGGATCGAAGAACTATCCAAATATTTTTAGGAGGAGTAGCCAAAACTACTACAAACTAATTCTCAAAGATATTTATCATCTAGTTTTAGAGCCAGTACAACTATTTGACAAGAGAAGTCTAGTTTTAAAGAGACGATCATGAAGTATATTCAATCGAACAAAGCAAGGATGCAAAACCATAAGGCTTTTATTAAGAACTTAAAAACTCAAGTTAGCCAAATTGTGAAGATCTTATAAAAGAGGCAACTTGGTAAGCTACCAAGTACCATAAAATGTAAGCCTAGAGAATATATTAAGGTTATTCTCTTAAAAATGAAAAATAATTGCAAGTTGTTAATAAGGAGAGAGAAAATAGTTAGTTAAGGAGAATATCATAGAAAGAGTGATGGATAAGAAGAAAGAAAAAGAAGTAGAGGCTAAAAAGGAGGAGTAGCTTAGTCCCTTTACTATACCTAATTTGTAGCCCTATAAGCCTAGAATAACATATTCTCAAAAGCTAAAGAGTGCTCATTTTTTATAAGGAACTAAGTTCTTAGATGTCTTTAAGAAACTACACTTTAGTATCTTATTTGTTAAAGCAGTTGCTTAAATGCCTTCCTCTGCCAATTTTTTAAAGTTCATCTTATCAAATAAGAGGAAGCATAAGTGATATAGGAATATTAAGAAAAATGAAGAATGCCTTACCATATTACTAAGAAAGCTAAGTTCAAAGAACCAGGGAGTTTTACCATCCCTTTCATAATTCATAAAATAAAAATAGAAAAAGCTTTGATGGATCTTAGAGTGAGTATTAACTTGATTCCCATGTCTATCTTTAGTAGGTTAGGATTTGATGAGCTAGAACTTACCGTAATCTTATTGTAATTAGATGATAAATCTATCGCTTATCTAAGAGGAATCGTAAAGGAAGTGTTAGTAAAGGTTAGTAAATTTATTTTTCCTATGAACTTACTTATCTTCAATACGGAGGAAGATAAAGATGTACCAATCATTTTAGGAAGACCATTCATAGCCATGATGGGAGCCAAAGTGGATATGCATACATAAACAATTATTTTGAAATTCCAAAATGATGAAGTAGATTTCAACATTTTTAACATATAAATCATTCCTCTATTATTGACTCTTGTAAGTTTATTGGAGTAAGACCTAATAAGCTTAGGAGATAGAAGGTTCCTTGTGTAAACAAAGCAAAGATCAAGCATGAAAATTACAATTTTGGTGAAACAAGAAGAAATCCATTGTAATTATAATACCATACTTTAATTAGGACATATGGACGTTCGACTAACTGGCAGGAACTTCAAACTTAAAACTGCCATGAAATCTATATGTCCTAAAGGCACTTAATAAAGGGGTGAATTGAGTGTTCTAAAAATATTTTCTAATTTGAAACTTAAGCCACCTAAAATAACGTCAAACTATATGAAGTTCCTAAGACAAAATTCAATCTAAAATTTTGTGAAAATGTATATGCCAATATAACAATATAAATAAAAATCAATTTGAACAATTGACAATATTGAAAATTCAAATCTACAATACAATTAAAAATTTAACAAGGATAAATCAATAACAAAATATATCGATAATATAAAGATGAAAAAAATATAAGTAATTAACAATATAAAGATAAATAAATAAGACAATTAAAAATAATGTAAAGATGAATTAATAATACAGTCAATAATAATGTAAAGAAAGTAGGGATAAGAGGATGCATATGAATTTTATAAAGGTTTGGCTAACCCAAATTTATCTTACATTCTCTCTCTAACCACTTGTTAGAAATTTTACTATAACTCAATACCAAGTAAAAGTTTCTTCATTGGGTGCTGAGGAGCCCTTAAAAACCCAAAGATTCTTTTTCGAAGGTTAATAGGAACCTTTAACAATTCTTTTTTAAGGCAAAGAAGAGCCTTTACACGTTTAACAATCCTAAAAAAAATTATCCCCTTTAGGGGTGTTTCATTAAAAGCTTAACAACATAAGGGCTCCTATACTTCCAAAGATGTAAAATATGATCAGTGACCTTCTTAGAAGATTAAAAAAATAGAATAAATTGAATTGAAAGCTTAAAACTTATGTCTAAAACATGAAGAAAGAATATTGAAAGAGGTGAACATTATAAACACTTAAAACATTGATTAAATGATGTTATATGCTCAAAAATCACTCAAAATGTTTCTTAATCACATAAAATGAATTAGGACCCATAGAAATATTTTTCTAAAGCTAAAAGAGATGTTGGAGGGATTACCTAGCCATTGGAGATCATTAAACATCTTATTTAATTAAGAAATGAAAGTATCGTTACAAAAATAGCGCTAACCGATTAACCAATTGAGTGCACTAGTCAATTAGTGACTAACCGACCAATTATTTGCATTGGTCGATTGGTTGCCATATGAAATAGACATTGGCAACCATTTAACTAAGATTGGTCAACCTATGACACTGGAAATAAAAAAAAAATCCAGTCAACACTTATTCAAAGCATTTCTGTGAATCTCAAATCAATGTAAGTTGTAAACCATCTCCTAACTTAATTTGAGTATCAAGACATGGAGATTGAGATCAAAAGCACAAAATGTACCTGTATTTCTTAGTTTAAGTCCAACACGTTTACTTTAAATAAAACACCAAATGTACCTGTATTTCATACTTATATTAAAAATTCAAATCATCAGGAAACTTCATGTTTTGTTATAATAAAAAATTAATCTCCCCCTTAGTTCATGCATTAAAACAACTTTTACTCCTCTAAATATATGAATTATGGCATCTAGGAGCAATAATTCATAAATGAGTCATACAAACACAAATTTCACCAAATGCTCATCACATTATGCATCTTTAAACTCCAAAATCACATACTATGCACACTTAGTATTCAATTTACACCTTATGCATATTTAGTTTGAAAATCACAAATTAAATTATATTATGAATTAAAACCACATAAAAAAGTTTAAAAAGATGCCAAATGTTATAAGAATCAAGTTTATGGAGATCACGCCAAAGTTAAAAAATATGCATAAAAGCTCAGAATTTTCCAATAAATCATTGTTGAATCATTCATAAACTGATAAGGGTGCATTTAATGTATTTTCATGTTTGATTCAATGTAATTTCACCCTTTTATGTATAAGGGCCTAATTAGGTTCATTCTGAGTTTGAATGCACGATTAATCATTATACATCAATATTAGTTGAAAAAATTTGGAAGAGATTTGGAAAAGAATCAGTTAAGGAGTCAAATTCTAGACCTTCAACGATGGGTATCAATGGTGTCATTGTTAGTCCAAAAAACCATCATTGATAGTAAAATTATAAATCCTTCAACGTAGGTTATGTGCAATGGCTTATTAATGGTACTATTTATCACCATTGATGATACTATTCACCACCGTTGAGTGTCTAAAAAATGAAAAAGATAAAGAAAAAACAACTTTTACTTCTCTAAACATATATATTTTGATATGGGTTCATTTCATATAATTTTCATTGATTTTTTAATGTAAATTCACCCCTATTTTTATGTTAAAATGTTTTATTTATGTTTTGAAATATTTAATTTACATATTAGCATCAAATTGAAGTAAAAATCTAAGAAATTATGAAAATTGGAGCAAAAATAGGAGCTAAGTGTGCGCCTACATGCACCCCGTGTTTAACTCTCGAAGCACTGCATTTACAATTAAATGGTGATGGCCAAAAGGCGGTGTTTAAGTCCTCTTTAAGCCTTGCTTAAGTAGCTGTCGAGATATTTTCAGCTGAATCTCCATCTTTATTGGTTACAACTTACCCCTATTTGCTTTAGATATATAAAAGAAGACAAGAAACTCAAACTTGAACATGATGAACTCAATTTAGGTAACGTAGATTAGATTTAGCTTAAGGCATTTCTTTTTCTTTCTCTAATTAGGTTTTATTTTTTTTCTTCTTTTCTAGACCTTGTAATTGTTATTTTCAGGCTATTTTAAGGATTCCAAGGAGTTCATTCATGTGATTGGAAGCTTTCTAACATTTTGGATCTTCATTCGATGCTTTCTAATAACTTAGTCACTTGTTTCCTACTCCTTTAATCAAATATATGCAAGAACATGCTATTTGTATTTGAATCTAATTGTTCTATGATATATATGCATTTTTAATCTGATTTCTTACTAAGGACAGTTTCTTAAATGGATTGATTGAGTTTTTATCACAAGATTGGATGATATATTTTTTTAATTTTGAGTTCTTAAAGATTTTCTTAACTTGATCATTTAAGATGAGATAAAAGATGTTTAAAGATCCAAAACTCTACTTTAACCATTGGAAAAATTAGTAAATAACATGATTTTAATCAAGCATCCGATAAATCTACCTTGGATAATCATGAGGGTACTAATCTTGAAAATGGATTTAGTATTGGAACCTCTTGAACTTTATGCCTAATCCCTATTAATTGATGAATGACCATACTTCAATTTAGGATAATTAAAGATAAGGAATTTTCTTAACCATAGTATTATCTTGAATTAGTAAAGACACTAGATTAGACATTCCAATCCATTTCATAACTCAGTTAAGGCTTTAAACCCAGTAACCAAATAAGCAAACACAAAACAATAAGATTCCATTTTATGCATTTAAGTCAAATCACTCATCAAGAGGTTTATCCACATTTAATCAAATAAAAACCTCTTAATTATGCACCTATATGAATTTTCTAAATTATGTATGCATGAATGATCAATTATAAGTCTCTTAAACAATTAAAATAAAATTAAGCAAAGTTTACACTAAAAGGAACATAAGTAAACTTAGTTTAAACTAAATTGATTCCTTAGGCTTTGAGTCTTCATAAAATTTCATTTTCTATTTTGAGACTCTTTGAGCGATTAAAATTGAACTTTATTCATACCTATCTTTCAACACACTTAAAATATAAGCATTAGCAATAAGTTTTGTTTTTTCATTATTAAAATAAGGTGGAACATCCCTTGGTTCAATAATCTCCCCTTTTTCGGTGATGACAAAATCAAGTGATATTATAAATACAATATAAATTTTACATCAAACCATTGATAAACTTGCACTAAATATCTCATGATCAAAGAATAATAATCCATCACATATTCTCAAGTTTAAATTCAATACCATAATTATCATAATCAAACTTTAAGTACAAACTTCATAATTATATAATGATAATGTCAAACACTAGCTCCCCTAAATTTAGGCAAAAAAAGTCATATGTAATAAGAAGGATATACTCTCCCTACATTAAACAAAATTTCACGCATACATTTAACAACATAATATCACATAGTTCTCTTCTCCTTTTTGGAATTACCAAAAGGGCTCACTGATAATATAATCACACATATAAAAACTTTAAACAATATGTCTAAACACATTGTATAAAATAATGACAATTTTTAGGTAATCACAAAAAAAATCACACGAAGAGAACTATAAACTAAAATCCTTCAAATGAAGGAGTCAATGACATAAATGAGCAAAAAAAATCATACAGCAGGAGTATAGAAATACATCAAAAGTTAAAGAGTGCTATGGGTGATCTAATGGAGGTAGAGTAGGAAGACAAGAGAGAATTTCATGAAGTAAAACATTTTGCATGTCCATATAACTCGTCAAATTATCAACCTTACGATGAAGGAGAGCAATCTCAGACTCAATATTGTAAGAAGCCAGAGGAGGCCAGGTACTGTCAAAACAGGTCCAGTCAATGTACCCTTATCATCAAGGTAAACAGATACGGTGGCACCGGGGCAAGAGCAACATCATCATCAATCGAAAGAATAGGAGTAACGGAGCTATCACTGATGAGGTTGAGTCATATCACCATTAACAATTTGAAAATCCATGTGCTTTAGAGAGTTTTGATTAAAAAAGGAGTAGGATTCAAAGTCATATTCCATGGGAGGGATATGAAAGTGTTGGAAGGTGTAACCAAGAATAAGAGAATAGGGAATGTGCTAATCACTTTTCTTAGAATGAAAAAAATGGATTATATTATGCAAGATGAAACCATTTAAGTGGATTTTCTCATTAAGCATAAGAGTTGAAAGAAATCAAAGATCATCATATCCTAAGTCATTGTAATGACTACTAGAGGAGAGCAAGTTGTATTTAATAAACAGATGGTGGAATTTAGGGATAACGCTCAAGTTTTTTACATCTCTTGGTTTTTTTATAATACCATCCTCACTTTTTAACTTGAAAATGATTTTGACTCTCTTGACTAAGGTGTGAGGAGTATTACTAAACTTAGACATACAATCATAATGAGAGAAGACAGGGAGAATAGTAATCTCTAAGATGGTATTTATCAAGTCTCTAGTAAGACGAATAGACACATTTTCTACTTTAGATAAAAGAATATACTCATCATTTTCTTTAACTTCTTTAAGGTTGCAATAAAAAAGCTTGACAGCGATATGGCAAATCACATAGGAAAGAGTAAGGAGGGGCTTCTACCCTTGATTAATGAAAAATTAGACAAGGCCATTTTCTTTAAACACTTCTAATTGGGCAAGAGAAATGTTACAGTTTTCAAAAAGCTTCCTAGATGCATAATTCTGAAACTAGGAATCAACATCAAGGTAGCCATCCTCTTGACTAACTTGAGATCTAACCCTAGAGATTGGATAAACCCTTGCAACCATAACTAAAATTAGGGAAAACATAAATTTAACACAATTAAGTGTAATTGATTAGACAATTACCTTAAGTTAACACTT